>VNJO01006922.1:0-216554 GCA_008042535.1 Drosophila tani | reverse complement strand
GTGTATTCTTAGATTGGTATATATGTGCGTGCTATTACACTTGATTACATGTACATATGTATGTATGTTGATAGAGGCGTAAATGCTACTTAGAATATTTGACGCGTTGGTCGGCTGTGATTGCCAGTGCATCTTCCAGTCTGGGCAGTCTTATCTATTAGTGTGTGTATTCTTCTCAAATTAGTTCTTAGGCGGCGTGTATATAATTAGACTACTTGAGCCCTTGATCTGCTTGTGATTTCAAGCGGTTCTTTGGGTGCGGACAATTATGCATGTTCACCTTTTTGAACAGACTAATTAAATATTTTATATTGGGTATTTAAGTAACTATTTTTAAAACCATTATTTAGAGACTGCATTTATTTATTAAATTATTTATTAGCCTCGTTGTTAAATATTTAAGCAATATATTAATCGAAATAAATATTAACTATGTTTATTCATTTTATATTTTGTTTCAAATTCGAAATGCTAAGTATCTCTTAGTTGTCAATCCCTAATTATGCTTTTCTTATTTGTCCAATGTCCGTGCTGGTCTTGTGCAAAATTTCTATAAATGCCTGCGAACCGCCTCTATCCCTGCCCCTGTGGTGGCGCCTTTAACGAGACAGTGTTGTCATGTCCATCTACTAGTACTAACCCCTGCCTCCGAACCCACCGAAAACCCCTTTGCCTATTGCCAATTCGATGGTGTCTCCCTGCAGCTGTGTGTTTGTTGATATCCGTGTATCTGTGTTGACTTTATCTGCTGTCCAAGCGACAGAGCACGGATTGGTAACTAGTCCTGGTTCGGGGTACACATAGGGAAATGTTACACGAAAATTATAAAAATACAATAATTATATAAAATATTTTATTAAATACAAGAAAAACCTCTTTTGTGGATTTTTTTGTATTTTAATTAATTAATAATTTCATGTAATATCTAGGATTCTGCTTTAAATTTTGTCACCGTGCTCAGACGTAGGGTGAAGGGGTGCGTCTTTGTCCCTTTCAAATTCAATGCAATCTTGTGACAGTTCCAAGGGGGTGTGAGAGCGGGGTGCAATGCCAGTGTGGCCTTGCCAGCTAAACTATTTACCTTATGTGATGTTTGTTGTCGCCTTGGCTACAGTTGCCCCGCTCCAAAAGCCCCCTCAATCCTCTTCCCTCTCGACATTTGATGTTGGGCTGCTCTCTGAGAAAGCTTGTGTGTGCGAGTGTGTTCGCTCTTTAACGTTAACGGTAAATGTGTGCAAATGACAGCGATATGACAGGTCAAGGCAGTCAGGCGAACGCAGGCACGCACACATACGAGTGCAAAAAAACAGGTGAGCACTGAGCGAAAAGGAGGGAAATACCATCTTGAGCAAGGAAGGTTTCTTTTTGTTTTCAGAAAATAAATTAAATAATTTAAATTAGTCATAAAATTAGATATTTTTCTTTAAAAATAAATTTATTAAATAAGGATAGATGTTAATGTAAGCGGCTAATAATTTTAAAAAGGAACACATTTTTTTATAGAAAATATCTATTGAAGTTTCTTTAGTTTTTACTGATTAACAAAGAAAGAAAATTATTCCCAGGATAATTTACATTTAGCAGCTCTTTAATTTTATAATTACTAGTAATTCATACTTTTTTTTCCGCCGTGCACCACTAGCAGTTGCTGTTAGTCGCTGCGATCTGGCACCAGCAAGGCTCACACTCACACATATTATCCTTGGCAAAGGTTTTAGTGTCATTGTCACCAGGTGTTGATAAGGGCAACGTGAAAAAGTCTGCCACCGAAGGTCAAATTTATGGCTGATATTGCTGTCGCTCCGCCGACAATTTCTTGGAATTAAAGTTGGGTGCTATATGATCAAAGTTGATAAGGGTTTCCTAAGCCCCTCCAAGCCCAAGGAGAAAATAATAACATTAAACTTTTAAAGTAGGAATCCTTGTCAGGGGAATGTTCTCCATAAGTCGGTGATGAACTTATATTGGTTTTTGATAAAACTCTATTTTTGGTTTGTTTGTTCTAAATTAAAATAAAGAAGTAAAGGTAGCTTCGGAATGAAAATTCTATTTTTAAAATAAAGTATAGAATAGAAAAATAAAATAAGTATAATCTTTGTACTAAACTCTGACTTTCGAGGGAGCTTCTGCTTCCATATAATTGTGTGCATGAATTGTATGTACCTCTCAAGGTGATAAGTCGCAGAGACTTCAAGTTTTCCAATATAAATTAAAAAGAAATAAAGGAAAGCATTACAAAAAAAATGCTTAGAAATTCTTGGGACTCTCAAATCTTATTCTTAACTCTTGTCCCTTTATTAAGGTCCGACCAATTTCAGCATTCTAACAATGACATTATAATCCCTGGGAATTTGCACATTTTTCCGTATGCAGGCAGGCCCATCTGGAATGCGAATCAAAGTCAATTACTTGACAAATGTGGCCTGAATTGTGTGTCGTGAATGTCAAAGGAGGCGGATGTCTCAGGACGTCGGAAATATTCCCATTGCACTCCGTGGGCCTCTATCATAAGCCTGTTGAGTGGCTAAGTGAGATTGCATTTGTTTTGTTCTCCTCTACCAGAGGGTTCTGATGGGGGCAGGGTGGCAAAATCTCTGGTTATTTGTTTGTTTGTTTGTTTGTTTGCATTTTCTTGTGGCTTCCATGTTTATTCATGGCACATAAGCAGAAAAAACAGTGAGGAAGATGCGACTGGGATGGGGACACTAGCTTAAAAGCCGCAATGACTCTTGATATTGACAATATCAAAGCCAAGCAGATGGTGAGAGAGGGCCATGACCATATAGCTATGCATCATCGTGTCCAGAATCGTGAATCCGGAATCCCCACAAGCAGCTGCCATCTGCTGTCCAGCTCCGCATATTTCTCCACTGTCACTGATTTCTCAATAGATTTCACAGGGCAATGTGCATAAATCATAGCTCGGTTCGAGGAGGATGATTCTTCTCTGGGCCATACATAGGGGGCGTGGCCGGAGCTTTAAGCAAAAGTCAAACCACTGACAGCTGCATCGGGGAAATGGGGGAAAAGCGGGGAAATGTGGATGCATATCGCCCGAGGGGAGCAGTGGAGTTTTTTTTTCGAGGGCTCCTCTTTTGGTGCCCAAAGGCAAGTGAATCCGAAACTGCAGCTGTGCTTGCGGCTTGCCTTCGTTTGGCATTTTTTGAGATATGTGCTTTTATCCTTTTTTTATGGCCAAAAGTCAACTGTATAAGAGGATCCAAAGAGAATTGCTTCGTTTTTTTAACAAAGCTACAAAAATGTTACTCTTATTGAGAAGTAAATGATATTTCAAAGAAATAAACTCTTGGTTGTTCCCTAAAGAATTTTATTTTATTAGGAAAATATATGTTAAAATTCTTTAAATATTTTGATGGATTTGAGGCAGAGTTAATAACTATTATCTCTCATGAAATAGGGTATCTTGCATTCACCTTTACTGATTTCTAAGTCTCCTATTCCATAGCTTTATTTTTTCCTTACTTTTTTTACTTTTGTGTACCGTCAGTTTTTATTTGTCCGCCAGCAGGAGCCGAGTCATAACAACACCAGCAGCGATGGCAGTAAAATATCTGCTGCGTTGTCGCCGCAGTCAAAATGAGTGTGAAAAATAAATGTTAATATGACAGAGGTTTTGGTCAACACACACACACGACTTCCCCCCTTATTGAGCCCCAAACCTGAACCTTTTGCAAGAAAGCAAAAACCTATTCCCTGAAAGAAATCCGAGTGCGGGATGTGTGTGTTTTCCCAGCTTTACTTATAATTTGTGCGGCCAGGCCTAAGAGAAAATTGCAGTGGAAAATTTATGAGTCTCTCGCGCTGGTCGGTTCCCCTAACTTTCCCCCCTTTTCCCAATTTTCCTAGCCTTGAACTCCTGTTAATATTCTTCCGCGCCGGCTTATTTACGACCCTGAGGAGGGAGTGTGAGGAACAAGCTGCTCAAACAGATCTTTTGTGCGTACGTTGGGACACTTTGCATTACTTTGCATAATTTTTGGACACAACTCTGAAAGGTATATGAGTGATTGGAAAGGATTCGTAGCTGTGAGAGTATTATTACATTTTGTACATAATTAATTAAAGATAACACCTATCACTCAGAAATTTTTAGTAAGCCAAAACTCAATCTTTTAATGTCTCTTTCTGCCATAGAATCTTTTTAAAATATTTATAATATTAAATAATTTTTGTTTCCAAGACTTAGGCTTATTAATTAATTAAATCCAAATATTAAATATAAGAACTTAATATATATCAAGGCAAATTTTCCAAATTATCATAATATATAAATAAAATACCTAATAGTCCTAAAAAATTCTTAAGGGAAGTTTATTTGTAAGCAAAAATATATTCAAGAATATTTTTCTCCCTTTTGAATAATATTTATTTTAATTATTTCAGCATGGATATAAAGAAGAAACCCCTTATAATTAAACAGAGCATTCCTAATTCGTGGATTTCCTCCGAAGCTCCTTGATTCTCAAACATGTTCCCTTGTTTTATGCGCTTTTCCTTCCTTCATTCCTGCCTTTTCACTTGCCTCCGCTCACATTTTATTTTGCATATTTTGCTTTTTGCTGCAGCAATTTTTGGCTTTTGTCTGTCTGACAGTCCGATGTTTTGTTGCCCGCTTTATATGCATAAATATGATGTTGATTTTTATGATTTCTATAATGTTTCATTATGCTGCGTTTTACGACACAAGCGGGAGTGTGTGCCTCCTTCCCTCTTAGAGAGTACACACAAACGATATTTGCTTCCATATCCAGAGAGTGTATCTCGCTTCGTTTCTGCTTTAATTTATGGGCCTTTTGTTTACAGTTGTGTGTGCTTTGCCTGTTGTTTGAACAATCCGCCTATCTCTGGGCTCTGCTCCCGGTTCTGCTATTTTGCTCCGCAGTGTAATATACACAGCACAGCCGCCGTCCCGCTTCTCGCATTTTATGTGCGCTCAAAAGCCAATTTCGTAGAGATTTGGCCGGGTCCAAAAACTTGCGGACCCATTATAAGCGCATAATCTTTTCCTAACACACATATACGCACACCACAAGGCACACACACACCCGCACAAGGGGGCCAAAAATGAAATGGCTAAGCTTTCCTAAGTCAACTCCCCCTGTCTAGCACCGTGTTGTTGGATAATTTTTGACTTTGCCAGACCAGAAAAATACTTTCGAACACATACACTCCTTCCCCATGGCAACTGCCCTTCGTTGCTTTTTTGTTCGAGCAAATTTTAAAGCTCACTCTTAGGCGCAGCCCTAGATGACAGTTGAAGAAGTTCGTCCAGTCGCGATTAAACATTTCAATAATTTTTTTTAACATATCTCCTTAGAACACATAAAGTTCAGAAGCATTCGTAATTGAAGACATTAAATCATACTGAACCTGTTAGAGAAATTTATAGCTTAATTGAATTCAGTGTCAAGCCAACTTATGACATTTTTGTTATTTAAATTTATTTAAATAAAGATTTAAAATGGTAAAAACCCTGTAAAATTTGGATAAATTTAACTCTCCACGCGATCTTTTCTCGCCGTGAATCAAGCTCATTGTCTAATTTCTTTAGACCGATTTTTTTGGCTCGCCTCCTGCTTTTTATGAGCAACGCCTTACAAATGAGTTTTAGCCACTGACAAGGCCACCCGGGAGGCGGCTGTGTTTTTCGGAGGGGGCGTGGCATTTGCTCCATTTGCAGAGAGCGAGAGAGAGAAGGTACCTCACGCCGGTCGTTCGCTTCTATTGCCTGCTTTATGACAGTTTCATAGACTTTTTATGTTTATGCCGGAGCGTTTAGTGAGCGCAGCTGTTGCGTCCGCTTCGCAAGGCCAACTGCCACTTTGAGTTGTGCCACCAACGCCATCACTCCGCCCCCATGGCCACCACCCCTTCACTTGTCTCTCTCTTATTTTTGGGAGGGTACAGTGAAGTGTGCTGTTAACAGAAAATCAAGTTAGAAAGAGGGAGAAGGGTTTTACGATACTTTTAGAAATGTTTAGCTATTTTTCAGTGACTTGTTTAGATATTAAGATATTTTCCAGAACTGCAATAGCTTTTCCTAGGTAATTTAGTTACTGACTAAATTTTAACTATAGGTTTTAAAACCATAATTAAAGGGAACTGTTCACTATTATAATTTCAGATAATTTCACTTATTTTAAGAATTACTTTTAAAGCTTTTGTGTTTTTTATATTCTTGTTTCTCTCAGTTACATTCTATGAACATGAGGAAATGGTTCCCATGGAAAATAATCCCTTGAAATCACAATGTCCGTAATCATATATAATTAACCTTGAGACAGATTACTTTTAAATTGAAAGTCAAACCTTAAATGTTCTAAAATATTTATCTGGCTTTAACTGCTCAACTGCAGTCTGACTAAAAAAATAATTTAAAAAATGCATTTCTTTTTCTTGATAACACAGCCAGTTAATAAAATCTTAAAGAATCCCTGGACTTATTTAAATGCCACTGCCATCTCATATTTTCCCTTTTAATTAATTTGTCCTGTACCTGAGCCAACTGTGAGGCGTTTCTATATTTATATTTGCGTTTCTTATCTCCACGTAATTAAGGCAATGGCCACAGGACCCAACTGCGTGCGAAATCCTCGGAGGCCGTTCGTTCTAATCATCATCGCCATAGTCATCATCGACAAGCGTTGTCATCCAGGGGAAGCCCTTAACCCCCGGCGCCCTGGCAGCCTTAACCCCCTGTTAGAGTTTGGGGCGGGCGTCACGAAACTATGTATTTCTTTTTTGCTTGTGGCCTCGCGGGAGCAATAATGTCTCGGCCCCTTGGGGGCAGAGTGTGGGTTGCTGGGCAACAGCTGCTGCTGCTGCCGCTGCCGGAAGACCCCCTGGTTTCCATCATGCCATCCTCCAGGCTAAGCCGAACCCCTCACCGCATTCATTGTTATTTTCCCGACAGTTTCCGTAAGAGGGAGCAGCGCGTGGAGCAGCAGCAGGAGCTGGAGGATGGAGCGTGGAAAAACTTCTCAGCTTTTTCTGGCACACCTGCTCATCATCAAGAAATCCAGGCGATTGGTAACAGGTTACGGGATAACAGTTAACAGATTTCAGTTTCTCCTGTTGATTTTTGCGCGTTGAATTTTTAATTACTGCGCCAGCGAAAAGCTCAAATATTCCCCCGAAAATTATGTTACGACTTAAGCTGTCTGTGAAAGTTGAGCGCGAATAACGAATAAAGAACGAGGACGAGCACGGGCTGCTGTCTGGTTACATTTTCATTAAATTTTAATTTTTATTCTCCGCCAGAGAAGTGCTCAAATTGGTGTAATCGCAAAAGAAAGCTGCATTTATTATTGATGGCCCCTGGCAGGCGAAATTTTAATTGATTTGATTTAGGTTTTCGTGGTTTCTCTCTTAGAACTTGAGAGTACTTATAAATAGAAAGTGTTTGGTAAGTACTTCAATTTAATTTAGCCTTATAAAAGATATCTAACATTTTTGTATTTAATTTTTAAATTTCTTTTTCACTTTCTAAAAATATCTCCCCTGAAAAAAGTCCCAAATTCAACTCATATTTTTCCCTCAAGCTTGGTGTAATTTGTAACTTGCAGTCCTTTGATAGCGAGAAATCTGTGCCGAGCTCCGGCTTTTAATGAGCGCCCGGGACAGCCCTTTTGCCTGCAACTCTATATAGATGTTAATGCCCGATATTCGCACTTAATGAGCTTCACCCCTCATAAAGTTTGGCCATAAACTATGCTCTGGGACTGGACTTAAAGTTGCCGTGGACATTAAAATGCCGGAACCCCGCCTCTTGGGTCAGCGCCATTAAATTGGCAGGAGCGCACACATCCTTAAGCCAATTTTCGATAAGCTTTTTGCTTCTTGGACACACGCCACACACCCCACAACCGACCAAACCCTCTTCATTGTCTGTCAATGGCCGGGCATGAGTAAAAAATATTTCTACATTAAAGGTGACAGCGACAGACGTTGCCACTGATTCCTCATTTCAGGCGGCTCCGCCGGGATCCTGGATACTGTATACAGTACACTGTGCACGGGATACGGTGTGGAGCCTGGCGTAGGTCCTGGATGCCGGTGCTTGTGACAGCGCCAGCAGGAAACAAACAAACAACGCAGCAATGCAAACACAGGGCAGATGGGATCGAGGGGTGAATTGGGGCTTCGGGCTTGGAGCCCTCCTTGTTTCTCGTCCCGAGTTTGGGGTTTCGGGAACTGGCGGGGAATCCCGGGACCAGGACAGTGCGTGTGTTTATTTTGTCGTAAATTGATTTTAACGGCGAATGACAAACAGCAGTGGCAGCACCGGCAGCAGCGGCGGCAGCAATGTGATGGCACGAACGCCATTTTGCGGCATTTAAAAATGTATTTAAAAATGGTAAGATTGCTTTAGATGAGCTCTTAAAAATTGAGATACAAGGTAGGCGTGCTGTTAAGCTCGTAAATTTAAGTAGAAAATTATACTTGGAGATGTTTTAATAAAAACTTGGAGGGCATTTAAGAGGCAACGCCATTCTGAAACATATCTTCAATTACTTTTTCTTACAGAAAATTATTTTCTAGAGAGAGTAAATACAAGATTTAATTAAAAAATACACTCAGTTTGTCTTTAATATTAATGTATGTTAATGAAAAATATCCCCATATTTATAACTTTAATTAATTACCATAACATCAGCTCGAATTAATATCAGGTTGATTTTATCAAAGGACTGCAAGTAAATATGAAATAATTAAAGCATGCAAATGCAGCAGTACTGCTTATTTAATTACAGAGCCTAAAGGTTTTTAAAATAAAATTTAAAGCCATATTTTTTTCATCCAACAGACAACTATTTAAATAATTTAAGAATGTCCAAGAAATGTGTTGAATGAAATTCCAGCATCCTTGCAAAATACCCTTTTTACGTCCTTACAAAGTAAAATGCATAAAAAATGGGCGAAGGGCGAAAAGCCCGAGACGAGACGCCGCATATTCATTTTCTGATTAGAAAAATTATTACATAAAATTTATGTTAGTTGACAAAGTTTATGGGTTTGAGGAGCGCCTGACGTCGAGGCAGCTGAGGAAGCGAAAGAAGCCCAGGAAGCCCAAGGAAGCCGAGGAAGCTGGCAAGGAAGATGGAGACAAGACATGGCAGTGGCTGTGTTAATGGCTTCCCTTCAGGGTTGTCGCTCCAGGGTAGTCGCTCACCATCTAAACTGTATTATGGCAGCCACAAAACAGCAGCGGCGGCAACAACAAGCTTAATAAATGTCGACACAAAGGAAGAAAGGGAAGGCTGCAAAGAGAGAGGTGTCGCCGTCGTCGTCGTCGTCGTCGTCTACCTAGCAACATGTTAAGCAGGTGTTTCCAAATCACTTACGTCGAAACATCGCCGTAACAACAACAAGAAGAAGAACAGCAGCAGCAGCATCAGCGGGAATTCCAACGGAGTCTGTTGCTGATTCTGCCGCCTCCAGCGACATTGTCGTCGACTTTGCAACAATAACAGCCAGCAAATAATAAACAACAAATTTAGCAACATCAACTTTGCGAGTCGCGTGACATTCTCATTCCACCTCTGTCGCCATCACTCAAACGCACTACGCGGCGTATACGTAACGTGCCGGAGTTTGTGTCACAATTTGTACAGAAGTGCTTAGTTAGTTTGCGGGGAGAAAATGTCTAAAATATTAATAATGCAGCCAGGAAATTGCACTCAATCTGACTTTATTGTTTAAATGCAACTATTTTCAATGAAACTCAGTTATTTGAAGTGGCAGTAATTAGCAATAAGTTTCCCATTTACTCATAAGGAATACACGGCATTTGGAATGTGCGGAATATATAATTTGCTTATATTACGCATACGCCTCATAGGACAAAAGGGAGTTAAAATGTATAAATATTATTATTTGATGAAAAAAAACTAATTTATAATATTACGTATACGTCGAATTATTATAAAGTAAAAAGGGAAACATTAAGTTAATTATAAACATATTTTAAACACTTTTTAAACGTCAGTTATTTAATTTTATAAAATAAAATCTATTTCTTATCATATCTGATACAAGTTTTGCCTCAATCCGAAATACTTATTATCTACTAATCACTATTTATATTTTTATTTTTTATTTCTATTTTCACAACTTTAAATTATATTCACCATATAATTTTCATAAAAGTTAAGCACTTAATTATCTCAAAAAATAAATTCAACCATTTCCAGTCATTTAAATTAATGCTTCATTATATTGTTTCAAAAGTCTGCTCTCGCTTCAAGGCTAAATTCCATAATTGCTTAGTATTCAAATTAAATAAGTCGCACTTGAGAGTCTTTAAGCCCAACGACCCAGCCAAGTGTAAGCTAGCAAATGACAACAACAATAAAAGCAAAAAAAAAAAAACATTTAAACTGAATTATTCATAAAGTTTGGCGACCGTGGCGAGAAGGACCGAGAAGAGAAGAGGATCGGAGGCGGCCGGGCCAACTGCTTCCTGTGTGTCACGGCCATGGCTCCTGCGTTTCTTCCTGGCCACCATTTCCACAACCGCTCCGCACTTCTCCCCTCAGCATTGCTGCGGTTATTGCGGCGAAGAATGGCGGCCGGAAGTACACGTTGACAAGTCGCACTTCGTACGGCGGACAACTTCCGGCGGCGGCTTTCGGCTACCAGGGCCCCATCGCATTCGGTTTTCGCTCTGCGCCCCCGAAGCTTTATGAACTTCACATGGCCGGCGGGTGGCCGGGACACCTTCTGTTCCGCCCGCTTGTTTCCCGCTTTTCCTTGATTTTCCACCATGACCTTTCCCTCGGCCACACCGCCCCACCGCATGTGCGTATTTGCATGAAGCGGCGGCGAGTTTGAGACCGTTTGTTGCTATTTTCCCCGAGTGTTGTTTATGCTGCGAAAGTGTGTGTACACAGGAAAAACTTTGGCACAATAAATAAAAACCGAAACATCAAAGCAAGAGGGCGAGTAACTGAAGCTGCAACTTGATTTTGCAAACTAATTAGGAAGGAACTATGGTTGATTTGTAATTACTTACTACTTATAATTACTTTTATCAGTTTGGAGTTTTTTTATTTATTGCTTGACCTTTTGGTTGTGAGCCTCGAGAGTATTCTTCACAATAATTATCCTATTTCTAAAATAAAAAAAAAATTACGAAATTAAAATAAGTTTGAAATAAAAATACACATAATTATTTTCCCTCTTTCTCTCCGTGCATGACCCTTCTGTGGTTATGTATATGTCTGCCGGCTTAAGCTAACTTTAAATTACGCTTAGCGACTGAAATTAATTTACGCAACGCCACGAGCACCGAAACAACAAAACGGCAACGGCAACGGCAGCAGCGAGCTGTGCAAATGTGTCGCGTGTGGAAGGGGCAAGAACCGCACTTGGGGGTGCGGATGTGTCCGCCACATGGCGTGGCACTAAGCCTCTTTTGGGGTTTGTGCATTGCATTTGGCAAATCTGCAAAATCCGTGTCCTAGGTCGTAAAGTCATTTAATGCGCGAAGTGGAAATCATTAAATGCGATTGTTGAAAAGGGCTTGTGATATATCGAAATTTTGTGTGAATTTTGGGTGTGCTTGGGACAGCTCTGGATGGCTGCGAACCGCTTTTCGGTTGCCAGATTAATTGTTGATTGTTTGTGATTGATTTATGGTCGCTTTGGAAAGGGTTGGGGGTTGTATTAAGGTGGCCATAAAAGTTATATTGAAAGGGTAGAGGCTCCGAATAAATATGAACATATTATTTAGACATATTTACATTTTGTAAACCTTTAATTTGTTTTCTTTATTTAAGAAAGTATTCAATTTGCCCCATTAACCTTTAAAATCATTTTAAAAAGCTGACTCAAAGGCTATAAAAATGTGTATATTAAATATCGGAAAGGA
Organism: Drosophila tani; assembly: GCA_008042535.1. Taxonomy (NCBI): domain Eukaryota; kingdom Metazoa; phylum Arthropoda; class Insecta; order Diptera; family Drosophilidae; genus Drosophila; species Drosophila tani. Next base: position 204,661 of record VNJO01006922.1, on the reverse strand, counting down.
AATAAATCATTGCCCACTTTTAGACACTTTACAAGTGATTTCAAATCACCGATTATTGAATAGTCACCGGATTTCTGCCCCCCCTTTTCGCTTACTCACTTGACCAGCTAATTTCCAATAAGTTCTGGGAATCAATCAAATTTCAAAATTGCCCTACTCCATCAACGGAGGAGCCTCCGATCACGCAGGAGCCAGTGAGTGATGGATGGATTGAACTGGGGATTGCTATATTGGTATTGAGACTGGAATTGTTTCGTTTTCCGACTCTGACCATTGGCCGAAATGTTGCGTTGTTGCTCTTATCTGTTTTTTGTTTTTCTGCGGTTCCTCCCCCCGTCCCAAAAATTGTCATTTTGATGACCTTAACAACCTCGAATGTCCCCGAAACCCGCATTTTATTCCGGCCACCGCCGCCGCCTGTTTGCCGAATGATATTGGAAATTTTGCGCTGTGTGTTGCCTCCTCTTGTTGTTTAAGTGCCGCAAACATTTCGCTGGCGGAGCGTGCAAAACAATCAAAAAATTTGCTTTTCACTGAACAGATAGCAAAGCGAACACACAAAAAGCAAAAATAAAAGCCGAGAACGTAAGGAATGAAAAGAGCGAAAGCATCCGGCAACATCAGTAGGAGGCATTTTTCAATTGTGTTAAAAGAAATTTAATATGAAACTCATGCTGTCTATCGATTTTTAATTTTGATTTGCAACAGCCCCACAGGCCGCTCCCCCACTGGCGCCACTGCCACTGCGTCTTTGTTGTGGTAGCAAAATTTTTGATACTCCCATGGGGAAAATAACGGGGAAAGGGATGGCCAAAGGAAAGAGCTAAAATGGTTTATCCATTTTCGGTTTTTATTTATTTTGCGGTATTGATTTTAAAGTCTAAAAATAATCCAAAAGAAATATAAAGGTTGGGAGTAAGAATTTTTCAATTATAAATGCGTTTCACTGGAAATTAAAATAAATATCTTGTAACAGCTTAATGATACATCTTTTGAGATTAAATAAGAAAAGAAAATGGTTTGAGTCTGTCAAGGGCAGTATAGTTTCTGGTATTTCTATGTAAAAACGCACTACTTAACTTGTTTAAACATTCATATTCTTGATTTAAGTCTTATATTAAGTTACCCATTATTCTGCCAAGGGTGTCTGACATACGATTAAGCCCCTACACCCCGACAAGACACTCCTCCTGTTCTTATTTGTTTGCAAATATATATGCTACATATATGGGGGCTGGGCGACTCAGCTGACACATTTCGCCTTTTCGGGTGATGGATGTGCGGCAATAATTTCTGCTATTTATGCAAACGTAGCTTTTGCTGTTATCAATGGACGGACCTAAGTCATCCCGCCCCTTTCTGTTTTCTGTTACCAGTTGGTCCCCCCTCTCCCGTCAGGATGTGTGTGTTTTGCCTTTTTATGCGGGTCAACATTTAACCTTTACCTTGCCGGCAGACATACATCAAAATACGGAGATCAAATGCTGACTTTTGTGGGGCGAAACGAAGCCTGGAAAAGGCAACACGTGTGTTGTTTCCAACCCGATGCGGATGCCTACGGTCGCGACATCTATGGGGGGATATATACCTCTATATCCCCATATCCCCACATATATCCGAGCGAATGCGAGCGGTAGCGGGAGCTCTCCACTTATGCAAATTGAAATGCAAATAAGCCATGCCGACTGTATAGGCGTTTTATGTTCAAATCTCCCACGAAAGTCGCCGCTTTCCCTTTGTGTTTCGTTTGCGAGTATTTCGTATTTTGTTATGGCACGCTTTATTGAATTCATTTAAAAAACAATTTATCTTTTTGCTGCCACGGCTGCTGCTGGTAAACTTCTGGCTCCCCGGCTAACAGGCATTTTTCCTGTATTTTTTTTAGCTTTCAGCCTATTTACCATAAAGGCGAAAGCCGAGAGCCGAAAGCCTTGGAAAAAATCAGGCAACCGGCAAAATGTGAGCCAGAGTTGCATCGCCTTTTGTCTAACATCCCAATTAGCCCTTTGTTTCGATGTCAATGCAAAACAGGCAAACCCTTCCCTTTTTCACTATTTGTTCTGTGTATTTTTCCTTTTTTTTTTTGTGGCACCCATTCATTTTGAGTGCAAGCTGTGTGAGCATAAAAAATTGAAAAGATTTTTGCTCCCGTCGGTCACGCCTTTTAAGGATCACAATTGCCTTTTGTACACCGCCTCCTGTCAATGACTAAATGTATGGCTGTTCGCAGAAAAAAAACAACATAAAAAGGAAGAATGAAAGCAAGCAATCTGATGGCCTTTTAACAACTAGAACTTGACTCGGAAAACCGGGAATTTTCTTTTGCTTTGGAGTGGGGAAACTGCCTAATGGCTAGTTCAGTGGGTTTTCTTTGAAAAGAGGCGGCTCTTACTTAAGGATATAGCTTTAAAAATTCTTCTTCAATAGTTTTATTAAACTGAATAGGTTGTTATAAAATGTTTATAAATATTTGTAAGGTACTGAAGAGTACCTTTAATAAATTATTCAATTAAAGTATATTTATAAAAGAGATAATCCAAAGTGAACTTATTTAAATAATGGACGTTAATGGGGAAATAAGTAAGGAATGTTTAGTAATTAATATTTATATGTTTCCGATTGCGTTTTTTTAACCAAATATTTATTTAACAGGAATTTTTAATAGGTAATAAGTTAAATCTGGCATATTTTGTAAGATTTTTTTTAGGTATTTAGTATTTAAATAAATAATTAAGTAACCATAATAAAATTCCCATATTTTCGCAAACATTTTTCCCATAATTTAATGGTTCGTTTCTGTGGAAAATTGAAAACCCATCACTCCCGCAACATCTCCACATTTTAGATTCATATATTTGCGCCTCTTTCCGTTGCCTCTTTGGACCGTTTTGGACCATTAGTCTGGATCCCGGGGCCTCATAAATCAAGCAAATTGTTTAACGCGCGATTAGCAAAATTGTGTAATAATAATTCTTATTTTATTTTGGCTGTTCTGCGCCGCTCTGTGCTGTTCCGTTTGCTTCGAACACGTTTTTGGCATTTGCATGTTGTGCGGCGGCAGCTACTTAGCGAAAACATGCAGTACATGTATCTGTTGGATCATTTATTTATTATGCCTGTCGTCTGGTGGTGGTCTCTCCACTCCCACGCTCCTGCCACGCCCCCCCTGACTCCACCCCCGCTTAACCTTGCGATGGGCTCTTTGTCTGGCGTGTATTTTGAATGGCCTGTTGAAATTTTCCAAGCGATTTGCAGCATACGCCGCATTGAATGTTTCCCTCGACCTACCCATACTTTTCTCTTTATTATTTTTGTTGTTTCCCCAGCTCTGCCTTCTGCTGCTGCCACTGCTGCTGTTGTTGTTGTTTATTCACGCTCAAAATGCTGTGGAAAATGATTATTATGATTAATAAATAAATATGCTGGCAACGGCGAGCAGTATTCAACGCGTTTTATTCAAACAGTTCGAAAAGTTCCCCGCCCACGCAATTTTGCTCTCTCTCATTTGCCTTTCTTATTTTGCCATTTTTAAAGGAAAATCCGATAACCAAAGCGTTTGAATTGAAGTTGCGTATACGCAATGTGTTGCCAATACTTGAGGACAATGGGATAAATACGAGGGAATTTGTGGGCAGAAATTCAGGTTTTATCTAAAGAATTTTAATGCTGACATAACTTTACTGTATTTATTTTAATATAAAAATCAAACAAATCTTTAAGTATTTTTACCAAATTAAAGATAACAATATTCCCAGAGCCTCCCCAATTATTTATCAATTTGCTATTTCTTCATTAGCAAAGTTTGCCAACTTTCGAAATCAGTTTTCATCCCTAGACTCGGATCTCTTTCTCTGCCATTGTGTCGGCAGCTTTGGCATAAACAATAATTTTGTTTTTCCAGCCTAGAATCATGGGCCTAACAGCTGCGCCTGATGGCTCCAAGAGCGAAGGATGAAAAGGATACGCGGTGGTGGTGGGGCAAAAGAGCAAAGGGGAAGCCATCAACTTGTTTGCACCACCAACGATTGGTGGGGGTAATGAATTATCGCCAGCCAGATGAACATTTAATGATGTACAATGGCATCGATGACGTTGCGACGACGTTGTCGCCTGTCGCTGGCAATTTTAATAAATTTAACAGCTGAACGCACGAGCCTTGGGTGGCGGCGCATCCTTCATCTTTTATCGTCCCGGGAAAAACAATCCCTTGCCAGCGCTCTTCTCTCCGGCAATTAAATAAATGTCCTTAACCCTTGACATCCCCATCCCCTCGGTGCCAGCTCATTGACAGCAGCATCAGCATCGGCGTTGAATTTATGAGGCCGCCTGTGATTTATCAGTCGATTGCACACAGCACAGAACACACGGCGGCACTCACAGCCAATCGCCCAATCTCCGCCTGAAATGCAGGATACATGCAGGATATATGCGGGCCCTGGACACTCACCGATAATTCGAGTTGAGCTGCACGTCGCCGATGGCCACGTTCTCGAACAATGTGGGGCAGCAGGTCCACCTCGCCCAGTAGAAGGTGAAGTCGGTCGAGTCGTAATGCTCGGTGAAGCGGCACTTGAGCACCAGATCGACGCCCTCACGCGTGTCCAGCGAGTCGTCGCCGGAGACGCTGGTGACGGAGACGAGGGCCAACATGGTGACCAGCACGGAGATCAGGCCAATCGACGGCCAACGGTGACCTGCAATCACAGAGAGAGAAGGTTTGACAGTGAGTACACAAGGGAAAATTGAAAAGGATATTAATTACGGAAGTAGATATTTATAAAAAAAACTTTTAATAAGTTTAAGAAATATATATTCCTATTTATAATTTCCACATATTTTTTATTATATTTGTACATAATGTTAAACTTTCATTAGATTCTATTTTAATTGTAACCCATTTTCTCTCAATGCTCGCTTCGAACATTTTTGTTTCCGGATAACTGGCAACGGCAATTCAATTACGTTGTGCAAATTCTAGCCGCGCACATTTAATTAAGAGAGAACCCGTCGAAATCCAACACAAATTCATAAAACAACATTGATATATCGCCGTTGCTAAACTGATTTGATTTATTTTTTCACTATTATTAACGCAGCAGAGCAAAAACGAAAATCAATACATATCAGAGGACCAGCAAGACCAGTACATGCACCAAAAATAAAGAATCAACAATGCAATGCAAAAAAAAAAGAAAGAAAGTAGGAGGTTTTGTAGAAGCTCGTGGAAATTGTAAATCTATACCACAAAAATGAATAATTCACATGCCACGCCAACCATAACACAATGGCAAGGGAGTGGAACGACTGCATCCCAATTGGTTTGTGTTCCCGAAATGAATTTCCACACAAATTGGGGGATTATTTACCCAAAAAAGTTGGCTCCGACTTTCCTATAGTATTTATTTTTTGTTATGAGTGGATTTTAAAAAGGATTTCTTAATTGAAACACCAGCTTACAGGTTGTGAGTCCTTTTAAAAATATGAAGAAGCAACAAGCTCTGTCAAAAAATAAACGAAAAGACACACAACTGATTCATTAAGTTCTATAACTATAAATGCATAAGAGCACACGAAAATTTCAACTTTCAGCCAATTGTAGTAAGTAGTAACTATTCAAATTTTGTTTCCACACCATTAAACTTTATTATTCGATGGCTTTTTATTCGATCGTTTTGCCGAAATTATAGTAAAACTTGCCGGGGACCAAATTAAGCGGAAATAATCGAATTCGAATTTATTTGCTGGCATATAAACTAAAATATTGTGAACTGCATGCTGTGACTTTTTTTAGGGGGCCATTAAATTTAATTTGGCGATGAGAATTTCCGAGTTTTTCATCAGCTCTCGAAGTATTTGCGCATAATTGCTGGTGGAAAAATCCGCGAAATAAGTTTCCCGGAAACAATTCCAATCAAATTTCGCTGGCTGCATTTCCTACTCCGTTCTTTTTTTAAATATTTTTTTTACTTTTCGGTAGTGGGGAAAATGAAACTTTGAAGCTTTTACTTGCCGCTCTGTGGTCGCTTTACAGTTTTAGCAGCACCGGTCAAATAAAACTAAGCACGCAGTTTAGTTTTGGTCCTTTTTTTCGCCTTTTTCTGAGTGTGTATTCAGCTAAATGGAGCAAATGGTCGAGTGGACGCCATTGGGTCGAGTGCCGGGCGGGCCGAGGGGCTGGGGCTGAGGCTGGGGTTGTTTGCACATGCAGCGCTTAGTTTTAATTTGTCTGCCTGAATTTTAGTTTTTTGTGTGCTTGGTTCCTGTTCCAGCTTTTTATATTCTCCGCTCTCCACTCTCCACTCAATTTTCGTGTATTTTGTTGGTGCAAATCTGTTTTTTTGCACAATCTGCCCATCCATAGATGTATGCTTGTGCCGGGCATTGTTAAGTTTGTTTTTTCCTATATAGCCATATATTATATCCACAAAAAAGATGGCCGAAGCAACAGCTTTATTGTGTTGAGATTTTCGGTATATATAGAGCATATATAGTGTGCTATACAAAATACAAACAGCTCAATGCACTGCGGCTGCATTTTCGATTGCTCATCGCTCAGATGTATGCTTTTTTTTTTTTTGCTTCCGCCATCTGCTGCACTTTCTTCTGTTTTTCTTTTTTGTTCGATCACGTAGAAACTTTGGCCCCCATCCGCTTACTGTTATTGTAATTAACAGTTGCTGTTCCTCGTTGGTAGCGGGGGGCGGAAAAAAATAGTTTGAAATATTCAGAAAAACAAGGATTTTGTCGGTATTTGTTTGTTTTAACATTGGTATTTTTCGCAAAATACTCTGCGATATATTTGGTTTCGCTTAAAAGGGTATATTAAATTCTGGGCATTTTTTGTTGGATGGAATAGCGAAAGCTGCTTGAGTGCAATCAGGGATTGTTGGTTATTTTCCAATTTAACATCAATAAGTTGACAAGGGATTTATTTCTTGTTTGCAAATATGGGGTTAAAGCTTTATTTAGTATTAAACTTCAATATATATAGAAAAAAAGAGGTAAATATTTGTGTAGAATAAAATAAAGGTTATTTAAAAGTATAGTTATAAATTATACAAAAACAGAACGTGACATTTGTGAAAGTTTCTTATAGCATATCAAAGATATAATGTACTTTTCAAATAATTTTCTATATAATGAATATTAAATCAGTTTTTTTTTTAAGTAATAAAAAGACCTAACCATATATTTTTTCCAATCAAAATATATATTTAATTTGGCACATTTTCGCAACTAAATATGAGAGATAATCGATTCCAATTCGAAATCGAACCGATTCATTTTCCGTCCGATTTCAGTGATTTAAACGGCATTAAACGGCAAAGATATTATTTCGCATGGCCAGTTGCCACACAAGCCTCGCTCGCTGCTAATCAGTGGCATTTACAGACGAAATCAAATCAATTTGCGGCAAAAATCCCCATTCGATCGACGCAGGTAATTTGAAAATTCAGCAAAATCAACAGAGTTGCGGGGAAAAAGCTGACTGCGGACTGCGAATCATGTTTAACGTTTGCTTTGGGTTTCCGATTTACATATTTCCCTGCAAATAATTATGAATGCGGGGGCCCAGCATGGTCCTCGAGGGCTTGTAATTGCCATGGCCACTCCCACACACACCCGCTGGGCCGCCCCTTTGTGCATACGGAAACATGAAATGCATATGCGTATAGATTTCATTTGCTTTATATAAGTTGATTTCCAAACTTGGGCCAAGCAGTGGGTGAAAATTACCATGAGCAAGTCGAAAGAAAAACACAGCTCGAGGAAAAACTCGCTATAAAATGTGTTAACGTTTTTTTCCTCTCCTCTTTTTTTTCTGTAATTTTCCACGGCCGTAAGGCACAACTGTATTTTGCCATTATTTAAACAAGCTTTTGCAATCTGATGGATTTTAAAATGTAAATTAACTTTGTTTGCATACGAAAGTTTTCACTCACAGTTTGGCAGTCACCAGGCAATCGCAGGGCGAGGATGTGGCGATAGGATAACTTATTCCGCTCCATGTGAGCGAGTGTGTGTTTTGTAATAATTAGCCATCATTAGAGTTTCGGTAAAGTTTTCCTTCGTCTCACTTTTCCTGCTTGCTGGCTGCTGGCTTTATGAATTTTTCAATTGTTCGCTCTTTACTCCGAGAACCGAGAACCGAGAGCTGAGAACTAAAAACTTTATCATCTCCACTCAGTTCAGTTGAGTTCAGCCCGACTTGGAATGCTTAAACATTCATAAATGCAAGTGCATACAGTGCTCGGAGTGGGAAAGCAGGGGGGCCACAAATAAGGCAGAGTTCGTTTGGGCCAAAAAGATGCCAAAGCAAAAGTCAGGTCTGGCCAAATGTAACCAAAACACAAACCCGGAGCAAACAACACAAACTTTACACACACTCGTAGAAAAAATACAGGAAACTTTTTTCACTTTACTGTTCCACGTTTTTTTTGTTTCAATTTTTTTTTAGTTTTTGCGGCTGTTTGTTTTATTTTTAACTACGGGTTTGACTTTGTTTGGGGTCGCCAACGCGTCGTCTTTATAAACACAAATGGCATCGGATGCCAAGGGAATGGAAATAAATGTGCAGCTTATTGTCATAAAAACGAAGTGGAAATGCTCTCGAGATTGCAGGGAATAAATAAAAATTATTTATATTATTTTAACATAGATTTTGATGGGACAAAAAATAGTTATTCTTATTATTAAGGAGTTAGATATTATTATTTTATTTTTCAAACATTGATTTTAAATAGAATATAAAAGAGATATTTATATATTCCTAATGTAGCTTTAAACTAATTCTTACAAGTGTAAGGCAAAACATTTCTTAATTATTAATAAGTATAAATTCTTTTCTTTATTTTTATAAATTTAAATAAATAAGAATTTAAGTTGTATAGAATAAGTTGTACGTTTTCTTTAAGTATACCCCGTCTTAGACTTGATTAATGCGTTCAAGGCTTGAAGAGGGCATAATCAACACGAGTGTGTTGCACTTTGGTTAAACATTTGCCCTCCCGCAATTCGAGTATCCTGCATTTTCTTCTTTCCTGAGTTTTTCCCCAACCAATTTTCCGCTTTTCCAGTACCATGCAACATCCAACACTTCCACATCATTTTCTGGCTGTCTGGTGTCCGCTTGACTTGTTTGTAATTATTTATTTCGCATCAAGTGTGGCACACTCTTGTGCGTAGACAAGAATTATGGCATTTCGGGCATTGTGTGTGATGTCTGGAGTTTTTAAAACAGATTTCATGCTACAACGCCGACAAGATGAAAAGCAGGATGAGACAGGAAAATGTTTTTCCCGAGCAATGCAACTAATGTGTGTCCGTCCGTGTGCGGACGAGTGTGTGGGTTACACTTAAAACAAGCTGCTTGGCTCGTTTACTTGTGGCTTTGCCAACAACCCCTGAATTTTCCCCCGATTTTCCCCTGTCCAGCTCTGGCTTTTCTTTCAGCTTAATGCGAATTTCTGCTTTTAACATCAGCCATTGTTGTTTTCCTGCTCCTCTCCATGTGTGTGTGTGTGTTTCATATAAATATAATATGTAGTCTCGCCTCCATTGTTGTTGTAAAATATATTACTTTTTAACCTCGGAGTTTGCTGAAGTTTCTTACCCCCTTTGACCCCCGTCCCCCTGCTGTTTGTGTAATTTTTACTCATAACAATTACAACAATAGCAATTGCTGCCTGAAAATCAACTATACGTGTATGTATGTGTGGCAAGATGTTGAGTGCGAGTGTTTGTGTGCTTTGTCCAGTGGCGCAGCTTTAGATTTAAAAAGGGATTAACTTTGGCCCAAGTTACTTTGAATACTGGGTAGCCTTGGGGGTTAGCCTAGGCAAAAGAATAGCACTTATCACGGCCTTAGGTCAACACTCTCAAGATTTTTGCTCTGCATTTTGAGGTGTAATTTCTTAATGGCTTTGTCCTGTTGAGTGGATATCTAAGCGAGTGGAAGGCTTTAAGTGACCTAAATATTTTGTTTTACATTTGTTAAAGATTTGAAATATTATTTTGTACCTTCTTTAACATATTCTTTAACCTTTGCTTTTTGGCTAGTAAAATTTTCCAATTCAAAAATTGAATTGAGACTAGCTTATTTCATAAAAACAATTTCTCTCTCTAACCCCAAGTTTTCAGGATAATCCCCTTTCTCGGGGTCTTGAAATTTCCCCAGCCCTGGCCATACATCCAAGTTTATTGTTGGCTCTGTGTTCCGTGTAATGTGTTGCTGACATGCGCTAAGTTGTTGCGGTTGTCGTTGTTGCTGCTGCTACTGTTACTGTTACTGCTGTGCCCTAATGCCATAAGTCTTTAGTGGCGCACTCTCAAAGCAACTGGGAAGAGCCTTTGTCGGCCGGGATAAGAAGAACTGGCATAAAGGATATGCCATGCACTGTGTGCTTGCGTTCAACATATGGCAGTTTATACGCTCAACAAGACACAGCAGCTGCAAGTGCAACACGAACTGCCTGAGATGGGTTTGCACTTGGAGAAAATGGAATCCCTTACTCGAATAAAAGTATAATATAGCTTACAAAATCTAAACTCAAATAAATAATACAAAATAAGAATGTCTAGTTATTAAAATATATTACAAATAAATTTTAAACTCTTTTGCCTTATTATTTATTAATTTATTAAAGATGATTTATGATTTTCTTGAAATTATAAAGTAATCCTGCCTTTATCTCAGTGCAGAAACAATAAGAACAGGCGCTTCTGTGACAAATATTTGCCACCCATAAAGCATAATAACCGATACAGGGGTAAAAGGTACATGGCAATCCATTCGTTCGATGAACAATCGGAAGGCAAACAAGCGACTCAGTCTGAAATTTAATAATAAATTCTGCTGCCCATTTTCCATTTTCCCCGCTTTGAGTGTCTCAGCCGGTGAGACAACTCATTAAGAAGTCGGCATGTGAAACATTTTGCAAATTAACTGCAAACGTTGCGTATGCGTAATGTGAGCCAGAGCCAAGTATTTGCTTAGCCGTTGAGAGGGCTGGGAAAATGGCTGCGGGAAAATGGAGTGCTGGAGAGTGGAAAATGCAGAGAGCGTGGAGAATCTGGCTGATGACTAAGCGATGGTCCGGAAGTGGGCGGTGGAAATATAAGCGGGCTTCGAGCCGGGCAATTACATCAACCGTCGGGGATCACAAATTATAAACCGAGCGATGCTCTTAGCGGGATTATGTGTAGCGATTATGGTTAGGGGATCTATGCAAAGACCCTGGGATTGCTGGGCAAGCAGATTGGATTCGTAAAAAAAAATAAAGGGCAGTAATATTTCCGTTTCAATGTTGCTGAAATTTGTATTCTAAATTAATATGCTTTGGCTTCTTAAATACAGAAAAGAAATCAAACTGGTTATGTTTTTTATTATTATGATATTAAGAAAACAGACTCTCTTTTTTTAATTAATTTTAATTTCAGATAAATACCTAAATATTTGCATTCTTCAACCCCTATTAGTTCCGTTTTTATTATTTTTCCATTTGCCATTCAAATAATTTTCACAGCTAATGTGCCCGAAATGAAAATATGATTTCGCCATCTTCTCACGGCTTATGGCTGGTGGGCATGGAAAAGTTTTACGCTGCGTATGCGTAACATCTGGCTAAATCGCTGCCAGTTGGGATTGCAGCGGATTTGGTGGCCAAGCAGAGTGGGGTTGGTTGGGGAAAATGGGGAAAATGGGAAAAGGGAAAAGGGATGAGCTCCCAGGGAGAAGAGGAGAAGCAGGCTGGCGAAGATGTAAGGACTTGTGTGCCACTCAGAATACCCAATTTCACTTTAATTAAAACATTTGCAGCTAGTAATGTTGGCAAAAGTTGCCTATCCAGAGGGAGAGAGCAGTCGCGGCAACCAGGGCACGTATATTACATAATATGCCATTAATAAAAGTGTTTAAAGTTCACTTAAGTGCCGCACGGAGCTTTAGACAAACGGAAACCGTATCAACAACAGTTAAAGCAAACTGAGCAAACTAAAACCCAAAGGCACACATACATCTTTATACATATATGTATATATAACCGGAGGGGTTGGGTTGGAAAACAGGGGCTGATCCCCTCTTACCTATGCGGATTCCATGACTGACTACTGCCAAGCGGTTGGTAGGTGGGTCGGGTCCCCGTTTTATATGCGACCAGTGCAAAGTAAACATTTTCAGAATGAGGATGACAATGAACGAGCAGCAGCGCTGGCCGGAGCCGGGGGAGGGAAGAAGGTTGAGTAGAACTCGAATGGCAAGAAAATTGAAATGAAAAATCAACGTCACATTGCGACTAGAACTTCATTTATGCTGCTGCCAGCCAAGGGGAGGAAGCCTACGCCCCTGTCTTGCACTGGGAAAACTAAATATTCAGAATATAAATTCATAAATTATAACATTAAGAAAAACAGTCGGAAAATATCTATACATTGTGGAAAGTTCAAGAAACTTACCAAAAAAAAATAATTAAAAAATAGAGAATAGAGCATTTTAGCTTCTTAATACATCACAAATAAATATCAACCCCATTTAATATAACGAAGAAATAGCTTCTTGGCTGTTTACCTCATTTATATATTTATTTAATTCCTTTTTTATTATTATATTTATTTTTTCGATTCTTATATTTGTTATTTTTAAATATTTCCCAGTGTATTCATTCCACTTTTTAGCCCTCCTGCCTGCCAGCCGCCTCTCATATCCGCCGGCTGAGAGAGAGAGACTGTGGATTCATTCACAGAATTGACTTTGCGGCTCAGTTGCGTTGAAAGCCAAGCCAAGTCAATAAGGCACGCACAGATGGACCGAGGAGCCATGTCCGTGGGCTTGGGGGGTACTCGGGTAACCGGGTAACCGGGGATCCGGGGGAGTTCCCAGGTTCCCAGGTTCCCGGGTGAGGTGGCACAAACAGAAACCAAGAATCTGCTCGAGAATACGCCTATTGGTGACCACACATCCTCCTCGTGCGAGTTTCTGTGGACCCCACCAGTACGGATGGGTAGCCCGGAATGCAAATGCAGTTTACCTGGTTGGGCTACGGAGCGAGCTAGAGATACGGCAAGAGATACGGACGGCATACGGATTTCTGAGGTGTCGCAAATTAATGAGCAAAGAGATCGGAGATAGCATGGACCACTCTAATGGGATTATAATTAAGAGATAGCATATTGCGCTCAGCATGAATGGAAATGCACAATTATCTGGCAAAGGTTTTAACCATTTAAAACTGTAATTGGGTTTATAATTGATCATTGAATCGCAGACCTAAATCAATTTCATATTTAAAATTATTTTAAAACAATTTCAATAACCTAATTAGACTTACAAAAATATTAAAGCAAAGTAAACTTATCTACAGAATCTTTTTCAAAACTTTTTCCTCATTTTCGCAGAGCATCAAAGCATCTCTTATGGCCGGCTTCTTGCACTTTCCGACTCTTGACCTCCATTTCTTGCATAATGCAATTTCGAGTGTCCATTTCAATTGTCCTTTGCTAGCATTTGCCAGCATTTCCCAGCATTTTCCTTCGGCCCCTCCCAACTCCCTCGTCTTTGCCATTTGCCATCATTTGGCTGTGCATTTAATTTGGCATAATTTGTGCGACAATTGTCAAAGGCCGCCGCAGAGTGGAATGGAGTTGAAGTGATTGAGTGAGGCGGACATGCCGGACTGCATAAATCATGCGGTTAAGTTGTAAAACATTAAACTTAATTTGTTGTAAATTAAATAATGCTAAATATTCGGAATGTTGCATGCAAGCCACCCCAGTCATGCCGAATGTTTATCATGTTCATGTTGCATACGTTTGTCCTGCGCAATATTCGAACATGAACCTGCAACTGCAGCAGCGGCAGCACTTGCCACACAATTTATGACTACATTTACTGGCCAGAGAGGGCGAAAGAAATGTACAGCCCAAAGGACACAGAGAAAAAATATTGAAAACATTTATAAATATTCAAAATAATAAAAAGGATTGTCATGGATTATTTACTTAACTAATTACTTAATTGGACTACTTACTAATTTTAAAGAGTGCTCTAAAATGTTGTAAAAATACTATGTGAAATTTTCCGAAACATAAAATAAATTGTACATGGGAAAATATTTTGACTTTATAATTCCATAAAGAATTAGCCAAAGTCCTGTATTAGCCATTCACTGCTGACTTTTGCTTTTACATTTATTACAGATGCATTTTTGTATAAATAATAATATGTATTGCTAAATATATACAAATTCCAAATAATATATTTTCTAAATAACCATAGATTTTTCTTTCAGCGTCGTTGACTTTCCTGTTCTTGTTTTGTGGCATATGCCAGAAGTTTTGGCCTCCACTCGGCGCCGCTTTCTGTTTTTGTCAAGCACCAACAAACTCGGCCAGCTGACGCCTCTTAATTAAATTATGCTTTTTAATTAGGCCATTCTGCATGTGCGTGTGTGTGTGTGGTGCATTTCCCTAGCCGGAAAATGCTCGTGTCGGTGAGAGCGCGACTAATTGAGCATTTTCTTTGTTGCACTTTGTTTGGAGAGCAGCAACGAGTGCTCCCAAATCAAAGCAGAATGTTGAGGTTGCTCAATTAGTTGATTTTAAATTTGCAAGTTAATTAATTTTGTTGCTAACAAAACAAGGTTATTAAATAAGAAACCAATTCAGAATTTATTAGATTTTTGAGAATTGATTTGCTGAGGCTCTTGACTTGTTTATTTAATTATACAACTTGCAAAGAAAATTCTTAATCAAGTGTACTTTTAATAAGTTTATGCTATTTTTATGCCTTTAGAATTTATCTAAATTTATCTTTAGTTTACCTTAATTTCATGCCGCCATCCTTTCAAAACATTCAACCATTACAGCTTTTTTATCCTAAACATTTAATCCCAAAGAAATCTCCACTCCTCTTTTGCAGCTCAGCTCCATTTCGCCCCCACTTCGTAGTATTTATTATGAGTTTTCTATTAGAATAATCTCTTAACAGATTCACTTTACAAGAGCGAGAGCGGTGAGAGAGCATTTCAGTTAGCTCGACCCTTGTTTTTCTGTGCTCCAAAATTTTATTTTCATATTTTCCGTTTTCTGCATAATTTGCCCTGTTCCATATATATTTTCGAGAGACCCAGAGATCCGGTCCCAGGCAGACGAGAAGGACTCTTATCTATAGGAAAAAAAGATGGAGTTTTGTGCGGCTAAACGCATATTCACACAAATTTGTTGTCATGTTTTTGTTGCTCTGAGGATAATTTAAAAACAGAAGCACCTTTGACACTTGCAACTGACACTTGGGCCGAGGACACACACACCCAAAAAAAAGGGACAACGACCAGACGCTTTAATTTAATATGCCCGTTGACCAGAGTGCTTGTGGGTCCCAGAGTATCGGGTGGATGGGGCCAAAAACCAGAAGGGCAGGCGGCTAGGCGAGCTCCAAATCCCAAAAGTGTACCCAAATCACTTTTGAAACTATCTTGCGCCTTGACACAGCCCCACAGGGATGTAAACGAGAACGGGACTGGGCTTGGCACAAGTTTAAATGTGCCTAAACATATTTGACCGCACGAAAAAAGGCTCGAATTTTATTCACACATCTGTGCACATCAAGAAATGTGTTTTTTTCTAAGAAATGTGAATTTTTTTAGGCAAGGATTAATTTAAATTATAGATTCTAACTGAAAGCAATTTATCCCACAATTATTTCATATTTTTTTGGACTTATACTTCGTTTTTATTGAAAAGATTAATTTATAGATATTTATTTTGAATTTATTAAAATCAATAAAGTTAAATATCAACTCCCTTTTATAACTATTATATTATCTACTATATTTCAAAATATATATTTAACTTTTGCTTTATTTTTTTAGATATACCAATCGAAACCTTATTTTCTAACTTTACTTTTGACCTTTTAATAAGAATTAGAGTCTCCAAAGGCAGCTTTTATTCTGCGTGTAAATATTTATGAGGTCCTCAAGGATTTCCATTGAGATAAGCGTTGAACATTTAGACCTGAAACCATTTATTCCGCTCTTATTTTTCCCCTTTTTTCCACAGTACAGAAGAGGCGTAGAAAATTTAATTTGAATGCATACATTTTAATGAGGCGCATTGAAAAAGCCAAAGGCGAGAGGCAGACCACAGTTTGGCAGCCACTGTGGGTGATTTTAAGTCATATTATTAGCCTCGGGGGCAGTGGGGTAATCAATGTAGAACACAAATCAATTGCCCGATGCCAGCCAAGCATGAATTACGTGACACGCCACGTTGCGTATACGTAATGAGTTCTATTTCTTTGCTCTCCTCCAGGAAAGGAGAAAAAGCAGCAGTGGAACAACACAGATAAATACGAAAGCACACACACACTGGCACACATGGCGCAGGAAAACTAACGAACTGAGGATGGGAGAAGATTTCCGTGAAGGAAAAACTGACAACAGCATGAAAAATTGTCACTGGCCGAGAGTTGGGCTCCCGCCACCTACCCTTTTCTCCCACTGACTCCTCCGACTGCTGCTGCTGCTTTCGACGTTCCATTGCAGCCAAAAACACTAGAGAGAAACCGGAAATGTTGCTTAATAAAAACGGATATACCAATTTAGTTGTGTGCAGCAGTAAACAACAACAGCAACACTGGCAGCAGCAACAACGATAACGGGTAGGAGCGTGGAAAATCGAGGGAAAACAAGAAAAACAAGCGAGAACAAGAGGAACAACAGCCAAGGAGAGCAATGAGTGCCAGAATAAAACAGCAGCAGACAAGGATAAGACCAAGAACAGCTCGACGGCAGCCAGCTGAGGAAAAATGTGCAGGAAAATCGAGGAAATCACGGAAAAGGGGGCGGCGATGGCAACTGCAAAGCTCAAATAAACACAAAAATAATAGAAATTCATTTAAAGTTAAACCCAAACCAAAACAAAAAGCGGCCAAGAAGGATGCGAGTAGAAAGACCAAACAAAATTAAAAAGCAATCGCAAAATGATGGCACAGTTTGATATCCTAAAATGAACTTCAAAGTGGTATTTAAATGTACTTAAATATATAAATTATATTAGTTTTTGAGTTTTTAAAATTTCTTGGTTGTCTACAAATATAAAGTTCATTGCCTTGGCATTAGGATACCAACAAAAATATAGTTATTTTACATATAAAACCCTTTCCTTTGTCAGCTCAATATCCATTCCAACTGGCTTCGATCTTCCCCAAAAGCCACCATGAATAAACAGGAATTAATTCCACTCTGCCCCCAACAGTCACATCCCCATTCAAATTCCGGCATACCCCTGCCCAAAAAAAGGGGACAGAAAAGCCGCAAAAAAGCGAAGCCAGCGTTAAAATGCACAGCGCAGTGATCAGGATCAGGAACACAATGGGCCAGGACGAGCTGTGGCATGTTGAACATATTTGTTGACTGAATGGATGGACGGTGGCAGAGAGGGGGCCTTGAAAAGAGGTTAGAATGGGTGGCGAATAAGAGGGGGCCACGGCCAGAGTGTCGCTGAAGTTTAGCACACAGCTTGAGTGGAGTTTTGGATTGGGTTTAATTCCACACAGGGAAAAAGTAGAGAAGAAGTTGGAGGAGTTGAAAAAAATGATATTCTTTAAAAATTTGTATAGGAGTTTAACTTGTCTGTAAAAAATATATATTAGCCGTTTGTATCAATTTATGCATATCTCTTCAAGTTTTTCGGTTTAATCTTGTTGATTAAAATTATTAGGAAATCTGTTTAGTCATATTTATAAACATTTCCCGACACCAAAAATATTGACCAGCATTGCTACATTCGCGCCAAAGGCTATCCCATGGAAGTTTGACAAATATGAGGTTTTGGTAGATCGAAACAATTGAGACGATCTCGATATAATCCTAAATAGCAAATTTAAAAACCAGAAACCGAGAGAGGTTTCTTTTCTTTAAGGTTAATGGGAATTTTTTACAGTGTCCTATACTGCTGCTGTTGATGTTGCCTCGGCCGCAATTTTTGTGTTTTAGGGTTTTAAGCTTTTTCCTTTTTTTTTCCCCCTTCACCCCCAGCAAACTCTCTCTCTGCCGATCTCCCCCATATTTTTTTCGGTTGTTGCCCGCTTTGTTTTGCGGCCAATGCAGCTCGTTTACGTTTGAATGCACTTCAGTGCAGATGGGCCTCCGTCGGTGAAAAGAGCAGGGAGTTGGGAAACTCCACTGGGGGCTTGTCTAAAACAAATGACCAAAATGACACATGACCACACGGCCATACCCCTCAAAAAAAAAAAACAAATATGTAGGCCAAAGAACTTAATACAAACGAGGCCCACGAAAAACCTACCAAAAAATTCGGCAGCGAAACGAAATTGCTGTGAAAAATGACAGTATATATAGGACATGGTTTTCCACAGTTCATCATGATTAGAAAATAATTTTGAAACAAATATTCTTCATTTCAAAAAAATTAATTCCAATGCTCAGAAATATTTTTGAATAAATACTACATTAAGCGAAATATATAAAATACCTATCGAAATTTTACAAACTATAATGGCTTGATTTTAAATGTAGAAGTTACTTGCTAAATTTGATTACAATTTAAATAAAATTTTCTTCGATTTAAAAGGGTCGAAAATAATCATAAAACACAATTGAAGAGAGGGTAAAGATACTAAATCGATCGTAATTAGAACCCGTTACCAGCTTGTCCCAGAAATCGGCTCAAATAATTAGAAGCAGCTCTGAAATCGTGCGGAAAATCTAGCCTGCCGGGAGGGTTCAAGGACCTTTTCCCTTTTCGGCTGAAAGCAGGAAGTGCGTTGTCCTCCGGAAAATGCTTAAGAACAAGAACCAAGAAATCCCACACAAAAACCAAACTAATGGCAGGGAAGGAAAATGTTGTTTCAAGCTGTGTGCACGAGCGGACTCAAACGGTATTTTCTCATTTTTTTTTCTCGACTAGATTTTTTTCAACATTTTGTTCCATTTTTTTTTGTGTTTTTGGTGCTCAACTGTTTTTCGCGTAGCTGTCATAAAAACTCGCCATAGGAAGCGGAAAGGAAATTTGTGCCAAAAATACACACAACAACAATGGGAAAATAGGGAGAGCAACATGCGGAGTTGAAAGTAGGGAAAACAAACCGGAGGCCTCCTCGCATGATGTGCCTTCTTTTGAAAGGAGTAAAAGATAAATAATGGCCGACATGATGCGTGTGTACATGAGTGGTACGGGTCTTACAGGATAGGCTCATTTCCCGAGCATGATTGAAGGCAGTGCCATAACCCACAGTTCCCGTTCCGATATTACTCAAACGATATATATTCGAGAGAGGAAGGCGATGGCGCGCTGGCCAAATTGCCCACACAAATAAGATGATAGATAAGCCACTGCCAGATGACTCAATTAGCGAAAGATAATGAATGGCGTTGCCTCGGCGGAAGATTGTCAAACAGATGCTGCCATAAATGATGATTTAGCCTTGTCGTGCCCGCAATAGGAACTATTTATGGCGGCAGCACGGGCGGGTTTAAATTGGTTAGGGGGCAGGAGAGAGCTAATTGCAATACTCAAGTTAATGCACTAATAGTTTGGGTATTTCTCATTAGTAAAACAATTAATCATGAAATAAGCTTGCTATATACTCGTATTCCAAACATTTTTAATGGTTTTGTCTCACGAAATATGAATACCAGATAGCAAAAAAATAAATCTCTACAACATGAGTGAGGCCTTGAGCCCTACGATATTATTATTAATCACTTTCCTTCAAAAGTATCAGCATAGAAATAAATAAACTTTGATTATACCTCAACTCTTTGTCTATTTTAATCAAGATCTCATTTAAGTTTCGATTGCCCTCAATCACAAATAAATAACAGTGAGCCAACTTTGATTACATCTTTTGTTTCAATTATCGAACTCCCATTTTTTTTCAACAAGTCAAATATTTGTAAGATTGATTGGCTTGGATTTCTTGTGGCTATTTCGTCATCAAGGGAATTCCTGGCCAAGCTCTGCTTTTTTCTCGCTCAATCAGCTGAAGTTTGGCAATCAGGAAAGCCCCCTGCTGCCCTGCCAAATTATAACCACAAAACTGACTGCAAGAACTCCAGAGTCCACCTGATCCCCTTTTATTTTTTGCTGCCCTGTTTATTCTTCCCGAACTGATTAAGGTGCTTCTTGGCCATTTCGGAGCTCTTTCTTGTTAACGGTTAACGGCGTTCAACTGTGACAAATGCCTTTGTCGGTTCACCCCACACGAAGACGCACATAAACATCCAGATAAATATATATATGGCGGTCCTATAGATACTACCCATACCCCGGGACACGGGGAAGCACTCATAACATATGTTGGTGTGTGCATGTTTGGCCGGCTTAGAAATATTATTTATGAACAAGGCGGCACAGACAATGC
The DNA here is from genome assembly GCA_008042535.1 of Drosophila tani. Taxonomy (NCBI): domain Eukaryota; kingdom Metazoa; phylum Arthropoda; class Insecta; order Diptera; family Drosophilidae; genus Drosophila; species Drosophila tani. The sequence goes on along the minus strand of VNJO01006922.1, from coordinate 184,278 downwards.
CCCGGAATCCTACGACATAACCTTAGTCCTCGCTTTTTTTTTGCACACTAAGAAAAACAATAACAAATGAAAAATAAATTACATTGAAACTAATTTAATATAAGTCCTTAAAAGGGGTACAGGAAGTATATATTTTGTTAGGAATTTTTAAGGTAAGTATGTTTATTTTTTTAGTTGACTTTGAAAGGTCCTAATTCATCAATAATATCCGAATAATTTACAATAAATGCTCATAAAATCCATAAATAAAATTTGTAAATGCAAAAACCAATAATCCTTCGATATTTTTTCCACGTGCATCCTTCGACTCCTGTGTGGCACTTGTAATTTTTGCTGAGGTTTTTTTTCGCTTTGTTGCACGTTTAGTAAATAAATCACGCGTTACGTGGTTCAGCCATTTTTTATATAAATAATTCGAGCCAAGTTTGCTGTTTTACCCCATAGTGGTGGGAGCGGGGGCGGGGTGGAACATTGATATAGCGATATACACTGATACAGTGACCTGTGAACCCGCTGACCATCGCACCGCCTACTTCCCTGCGCTCCCTCGATGATTTATGGCGTGTGGCCTATTAACGTGTGTGTTGCGTGTTCGGCCACGCCTCCCCTTTTCGGTACCGAGATTTTGTTCTCTGTGTATATCATAAATAAACGCAAATCTATAAACTAAACAAAAAGCGAAAGGGGGGCGAAAATAATAGGGTGTGTGCGTGTGTGTGTGTGCTAGGAGGGGGGAGAAAACAAACCAGAACATGACTCGCTTGTTGTTTATGTCTTGGCTAATGAGCACGAACTTGTCAATGTGTCAATTTAATTAGACAAGCAAACTCACACTGGGCGGCAGTAATAACAAGAACAACTCGCCACCAATTGACATCGAATATTGAATTATGCGCCAACAACAACATCCGCTGGAGGTTCCTTATTTGACCATGCTGTATGTTTACTTACATTTTGCTACGAGCTGTTAACATTACAACGATTCACACACAAACACCCCCGCCGGATACGAGATTCACACTTCGATTTAACGTCAGACTTGCTACAAAAATATTAAGCATACGCCAGGTGTGCTTGGCATGGGGAGTGCACAGGGAAATATATAAGTAATGGGGTCGGAAGTAAAGTTATTCGGCATCAATTTCTGAAGATTTTTAATGTTATATTTTTCTAATGCTTGAATTAATAAATTATTTAGCTTTTAAGATGAATTATATCATTATTATAATGATTTATTCCATCAAGGAATTAAGTCAAAGATCTTGTAATCTTTTTCTTACTACATATTTATAGTTTGAGTTTCCCTTACTGCACTAATTTTCTTTCAGTGACGTAGCATTAGCCCTGACAGTCACATCCTGAGCCAAAATCAAATCATTTATGCCAGAGCTGTCCTGTCCTTCGGCCCCATCAATAATGTCCCATTGACAGGAGTCCTCCTTAGTGGCTTTCTCTCGACATTCCCTCCTGGCTTCTCCTCATTCTTCCCTATCCTTTCGGCCTTAGTCCTGCTGCCTTACCTTCGACTCCCTGAGCCCGGACTTTGGTCAAACAATTAACGCCACAGCCGCCTTAATGATTTATGTGGGACTTCAGGGTTTGGGGGGGATTGATTTGGAAAATGAGAGGGCTGGGCAGCTTTTAGGTTGGGGCTTTGCATTCAAGAGCCGAGCAGATCATTGGGGCTTATAATGAATCAGAAAATCATTGAGGAAAAGGCGATGATGACCACTAAATGTTTCCGGAACATTGAGTTTTGTGCTTAAGAATTTGAGACATTTTGGAAGGAAGCAATTTCAATATTTCAAACATTTCAAACATTAAGGAATTGCATCCTTCCGAAGCTTATATTCTCAGCCTTCCTAGACTCTGTTTAACTTATTTTCCAAACTCTTTCTCTTTTAAGCAGCTTGTTTTAGCTGCTGAAGAAGCCTCTAGAAAACTTCCTCGAGAGAATCTTCCCAAGTTATTAAATTCCCTTGTTGGGGAAGAGATTTCGGTACATAATCCACTTCAAGCTGAGGCTCTTATCTCTCGAAAATTCTCGTTCTCGCTCTCTTTCTCTTTCTCCTCGACTGTTGCTGTCCTTTTCGCTTGCTTAGCATGCAAATTTGATGGCGTTGGCCATAAAATGCAACTCTCCTTTCTTCTACCATTGCCATGCCTCGCATTACCCAGCTACGTTTTCATTTTCAAATTTCACTTGGAAAAATTTTAACTACTTTCTGGCAAGGCACTTGGTTACAACAACGAAAAAGGAACCCCTTCCTGCCTCGCCTCGTCATCTCAATCCTCTTTGCCATTGTTTGTCTATTTACACGAGCTCATTAACATTTGAAATGACTTTTTGCTTCGGTTGCCAGGGACGGAGGGACGGGGCCTAAAGGGGGGCTTTTAAATGAGAGAGCGCAGGGGCAGAAATTGCTTATATATTTTTTCTGCGTCGAGTTATTTTAATGTTTTGCTTTTTGGCTCAGCAAACACTTGGCATCTCTCCTTTTCACCCTCTTGGAACTCAGTCAGTCCTTCGGCTCTTTTAATTTCTTCCTTTTTGCATTAAATAAAATTTGCAAAAATAATTTATAACCAACAAATAAAAAGGGCTTTTTAAACATTTGCACAGCCTGAGTTTCATTTCGTAATACTGTGTGAATGAGAAAAGTATATTGGTTTTAAAAAAAAAAGCAGAGTATATAAAAATTTGGAAAATAAAATTATAAGGTTCTTTTGAAACCTTAATTTATAACTGATACTTTTAAGCTCACAAATTTATAATAATAATGCATTTTAGGCTTAATATTTATGTTAGCTTATTCAAAACTATAAAATTATATCGAATTATGCAAATAATACGAATAAATGTATATTACTTACAGTAATGTTTTTTTTCCTATTCTTCATTACCTTAAATAATTACTGTATGTTCTCTTATATCTTTTATCAATTCCAAGCCGTCGTGTTTTAATAGCAAAGGGTGGCAGAAATTGCAGAAGGAGTTGGGCGATTTCTTTCGCACTCATTTATGCTAATTTGCGTAATTATGCGCTTCATGAAATCACTCGGCAAATGCAAGCCGAAGTTAAAAAATGTTCCTCAACTTCAGCATTCTTTGGGGCTTCCACTCCTGTTCCTATTGTTGTTGTTGTTGCAACAATTAACAAACAAGCCAAAAGGCAATACAAATAACACATCAAAACATTGAAAAAGTTTTGTTACCCATTCCCCCTTTCGCTCAGATGGAAATGATGGAAATTCATAAATGAGTTGAGAAATGAAAGCCCTTCCAGGCCATCCATTTATTCTAACCATGAGCCCCCTCTAAATTGCTACCCCCCTTATTGTTATGCCCCCACTTTGTCGCCATCAGTGTTGCTCAAGTAGCTGGTAACGTAATATTTATTTATTTATTTAAGTGTTTATTTATTTACACTATTAAGCTCACAAAATTATTTATTAAAAGAAATGTTAGCACTTCGGATGATGTAAAATTTTTAAAATTAAAATAAAATTAATTAACAAAACTCCGTGTTTCAAGCAAAATTAATCTGGCTAAAAAATAGCCAGGCATTCACCACATTCCCCATCCCAATGCTTGTTATTCTCTTGTTTTTTCTAGAGAAGTTAGCTTCGTTTCTAAATGAGGCTTCACAGCTTCACGCCTTCTCCTTCTCCCGCCCTTCAACTCCCCCTCGGTCGCTCCATTGAACTTTAACCCCCTGATGCCCCTCGGAAGAACACTCAGCAAGCCGAGTTTTGTTGAATGAATAATTGAGGATGGATTTGTAAGCGTGTTTTGGTGGCTTAATTATTTATCAACCGTTCGTCCAGTGGCTGCCAAACTGCGCTCAACATAAATTATGCCAACGGCCAACGGAAAAAAGTCGGAATAAAATCCAGTTTGTGCCTCTCTCTATTGTGTAATTTTCAATTTGGCCTAACGAGTTCACCGCGGCGCTAACCTCTAACCCGATTTCACCCCAATTTTAAATTGCCCGGCTCACCGTTTTGATGTATGTAAATATTCTGACACGAGAGTGCAGAGTCCATTGACAAATAAAGTGTTTTTCCGAATTTCAATGCATAAAAAATGCATCGTTCGCTCTATTCGCATCTATTAATAAACGAATTCAAATTCTGTGTGCGTTCTATTTGCATATTTTATTTGGAGCGCATCAAATTTGCGCTGGGCATCCCATTTCATGGGAATTGATTTGTGATTTTATTGAACTCCTGGAACTCAATACAAGAAAGATTTCAGAAGAACTACTTTCAGCACATTTTTGAAAAATATTTTCAAGCTAAAAATTTAAAAGAAGATATTAGAAATTTCATATTTTAAAGTCTGCAAAACCAAAAGAATACTGAAATTTTAGATATTAGAGGCTAAAGAATTGCTGGATTTATAAGCGACCAACAATTCACTTTTCGGTACTAAATGATATATAAATTTTGTTAGATTTTTGGCAATCTTACAAACATATTAATTAGAAATTAAAAATGGGAAAAATAGTTTAAATAAAATGTCCAGAATTACAGAAAACTGCTGGACAAACTAATAAAAGATTTTCCCTTAAAGATGAAAATGGAGACCTCAAGGTGAAAAATAAAATAATAACAACAGAGTTTGATACAAATGTTTAATCGGAAAGCAATCAAACACAAGAAGGTTGAACATTTTAAATAAAAATTTTAACAAATAAAATTGAGGAGACTCTTTCAACATGTTCAGAATTACAGAAAAATTATTAAATTATTTGTATTATTAAAAATATAAATAAAATAACTTTACAAGGTGGACCAACTAATAAAAATCTGGTCTTTTAAAAAAAAGCCTACCAAAAAAAAAGAAAATATAACCATCCGGTATGATAACAGAACTATGATAAACGTAAGAAAGCTAAAAAGGGATTATTGCGACAAGAAGGAAGAAATGTCAAACAACAATTTAAATTAGGAAAAAAATAAATAACTTAAATAAAATCCTTGTTGCATAATATAACAAGTTCTATTAATATTGATAATTATAATCGATATATTGATATTAATTCAGATATATGAATATCGGTATCTATGGTAACACTTGCATAAACTCGACACGATAATTTTAATATTAATATTCACAGCCCTACAACTAAATAAAAAGACTTTTATGATATGCATTTCGGGTATTCAGGCCCTGTGAACTACCTTAAATTCGGTATAAATCTCTTTACAAAGAGTGAGTCTTTTAAGCGGAATTTGTATCGAAATATGGCGCACACACTTAATGGATGCCTTTCACATTCATTTACTTGGCTCGCAAAAATGCCTGTTAAATTTGGCTGATCAAAAAGAAATTTCGTGTTTTTTTCCATGTGTCTTGCATTGCCTCACTTATGTCCATTTTGTATGCTTTCACATTCTTTTGCTGGCGCAATTTTTGTAGTGCTAAATAAATTTCGGAGGCAACAAAGGCTCCACTTTCGCCCAGCCACGCCTGCTCATGGGCCGCCGCCCACTTTGGTGGGCCGAGCCTCGACTTGTCTGGCACATTTCGCCATTGAAATGCAAATGAAATTGAATTGTTAATTTCAAATAGAAAATCCATGCGGGCCATTCATTCAATATTGAATGTGCTCGCAATAAATGTAATGACTGGCACAGTTTTTCCTCGCATTTCCGAACTCGATTTTCCCTCCATTTTACCGCCGCCTGCTCGATGCTCGTCTTTTTTTCTGGCCTCTCTGGCAACGTGGAGCCAAAAATTGGCACGCAAACAAATTTTGTAGGAAACGTGGTCCATTATTTTTGGCCATGGCAGTATATACTTTTTATATTTGGCATATATGCATATAGAATATGACATTTCCGTTTCCGCTTGTCGAGCCATTTGCAAGAAATACTCTGGAATCAATTTTCGCGGTGAATAATAAACATTTTGTTAAATGCATTAGGAATTATTGTAGATTGATATCGGGGTGAGGAGAAGAAGGGTTTTAATGTTTAAGTCAATAACTGAGTAGATTCTTAATAACTTTAAGGGTTGATCTATATAAAATAAAACCAAATTATATTAAATCTAAACATTCTCGCTTAAGGTTCAAATAAATTCCCTTCCATTTCTTATAAAAATATCTTAATAAAATGCTTCTTTAACTTTACACAGCGAAATTTAATAGTTTAAAAATATGCTGACTTCTTTCCGCTTAATAAATTTACTAGTTTTTCGCCTTCCCTGTTTGTTTTTCTTTTCGTCTGACCCACTTTTATTTTATTTTCATTTATAGTTTTTTAAGCCTCCTCTCAATGACACATTTATGGAAATTATTTCCCTTTTCCAATTTCTGTAACGCTCCTTTTTATACAAAATAAAAAATATATAGCTTCAAGTTGACCCGTTGACTCTGCCCCTTAACCCCATTAGCCCCGCATCGGATACCTTTTATTTCTGGGCCAGCCCCCATTGGCAACCCCTTAACCCTTCGTTGGCTACCTCAACAGTTTTCAGTGTGTCAAAACTAAACGCTGTCTGAACGTCGTTGAACACGTTGACAAAGGTCGAGAAGGTGTCCCTCTTTTTGCGCTGTATCCCAACCCCTTTCACCTGAACGACCCCCCTGTCCTCTGTCCACCTGTCAAAGGGGCAGAGTCTCTCTGCCAAAAGGGTGTGATTATGCCGCTGACACATGACACCTCAGCCACATGTATGCGTTTCTGGTTCTGCTTCCGTGAGTGTGTGTGTGTGGTCAAAATGCTGGAACCCAAAAAGTGTTGTGGCAAAATATTGTGTACCTGAGCTTTACCTGGTTGGGTTTCATTTTTATTTTTTTTATATATTTGCACTGAGAAAATTTATTTATTTTAAGTTTTAAGAAGACAAGTCAATAACAAACATTTTCTCTAATGATAAAACTCTTTAAAAAGAATTTGGTAACCAAGAAATACTTTATATTCCCTTTATAAATTTATTTAATCAAAAATAAATTAATTCTATTAATTAAAGATAGTATCTAGAAGCTGTGTTACTTTTTTTGGCTTTGTCTTAATATCTAAAAATGTTTTAACTGATTATAAGACCAAAGAGTGTATTTTCCTTTGAAATTAACACTGTAATATATTATGGAAAATATTTTTTTGTAAGGGCTTCGGCTTTTTAAATTTCTCCCAGTGCGTGTTTATTTATATATATTTTTTTTGGGAGAACCCTTTTAGCACATGTCAAAGCATTTTGAACTTGTTGGCATTTCGTAACACTTTTCGTGCACTTTTCTATGACTTCCCGATAGGTGAAGAAGGGGTTCGTGGAAAATGGCGGAAAGGGTTACGGGTGGCGGAGGTGAAAGGGCAACCTTCGGCCCCGCGCTCTTTGCTCTGTTTATTTGTTTGTTTTTCTTGTTTTGTTGTGTTCCCCTCTATTTTCTTGTGGACGGCGTTGTTTGGCTGCCTTCAAAATGCCATTTAGTAGAAAATTCAATAGAGCTTTGATTTTGTTTCGTTGATTCTCACAAAGTGCTGCCCCCTTAACAGGTTAGCACCGTCCTAAAACAGCCCCCCCGCATCCTTAACCCACGGCAGCCCCACTCTTTTGGCTACTCGAATCGATTTGGCCGGCGTTCGTTTTGTTGATTTTTCGTTGCGTTTTTGTTTGGCGCGTAGGGTCGGGCGGGTGAAAATCAAACTGTTAATTTGCGCTTTTGTCTGACTCTCCCACGATTTTCCCGGCCTTTTCCCTCACCTTCCCGATTTTCCCACCTGGTGAAAAGCACTTTGCCACGCCTCCCCCCCGATTGTTTGCTTGTTTTCGGGGTTAGCTTGGCGCTTTTTGTTTCTGCGGTTGGAAATTAATGTTTGCCTAAAGGATTTAATAAGTAAATGATTTTCGGTTTCCATTTGCGCCTAACGCCTCTTTTTCGCAGTGCGTGTGTGCGTGGGTGTGTGTGAAGTGGTCCCAGCATCAACATCAACATCATCAATTTAAATTGGAAATCGGAAAAAGGATCCTCGGACCCAGTTTAGTTGCAGAAATATTCTTTGGCATACGAATGGAATGCAAATATTTTTTTAAAGAATTTTCAAGAGGCCGAGCCGATTGGAAATCTCAGTAAATAGCAACCAAAAAGGAGGAAATAGAAAAGGATAATATACTTACATATAGAGAGCTTTTAATGACATGAATATAAAATAAAAAACGTCCTCTATTAAATTCTAATTGTTATTAAACAAATCACTTATGCCTTGCTTCAAAATTTTATTTCTCTTCATAAAACCCTAACAAATATTAATCAAAATTCCATCGAAAACACAAGATAAACTCCATATACTTAAAGAAAATCAAAGGCCGCTCTAGGACCAAATTATAAACTTCCAAAAAAATGTCTCCATCATCAATCTTTGGTTCAAATTTGGTTTATTTCGAAACGCTGCGGCTGGGCCGAAAAATAAAAATTCCTTGGGTTCAGAGCTTAACTATTAAAACATCTTATTAGATTTCTTTGATGGCAAAGTTTTAGATGGAGTCCCTGCTCTTAAACCTTCGCCCCATCGCCGGCAGACAACACACGATGCTAGTTACTTTACTTTTTAATTACTTTTGTGCAAAATTCATTTATCACTTTTATCCCAGCTCAAACTCAGACTCTTAGACTCGGGCCGCTTTCCACTTTCCACGAGAAGATCTATGCGAAGGGCCATTTTTCACCAGCAAACTTTGAGCACACACATACGGATGAGAGGGACGAGGAGCGAGGGGCTTTCCACACTTTCCAAGGATATAAAATTGAACTCCCTTTGGCTAGTCATCGTCCAGTTTGGCAGCTACAAAATAAAATCGCAAAAAATCACAGTGTGTGGGCGGGTGTGGGGGCAAAAAGAAAAAGTCAAGTGGAAATTCAATGATGCCATTAATTGGCCAAAGTTTTCACTTATGTTCTGATTTTTCCCAGCCGCTCCTTCGCTCCTCCCAATCTCCCTAACCCCCCCACAAGCTGGAAAAACTGTGCCAGGAAGTACCAATGTTGGTAGCGAACAATTTACGATTGCCAGTTGCAACTTTTGGGCCAGCGCTGCGAGCCAAATTGCATGAAATCAGTTTAGTCAGTAGTGCTATTCCCCCCATCTCCATCCCCATCCCCATCCCCAACCCTCTTCCCCTGCCAGACACGTGCCACGCCCCCTTTATCCAGCTGGCTGGGTAATTTATCTTGCAACTAAACGTTTCCTGCCCCAGCCATATGTGAGTGCAAGTGTTAGGATGGCTCAAATTTCGAGTTTTTCCCAAGGAGCAAGAGGAGCGGAGGGCATGGCCAGAGAATGATAGCTGACCCAGCCAGGCCTTTTTCAAAAAAGAATTTTTGCATGAAAAATGGCCGCGTCATTAGGCGTTGACATGCTATAAACAAAAATTGTGTGAGGAAAAAATTGCACACGAAAAATGCAGTGAGGAAAACTCATCAAATATTTACATGTAACGAGTTTTAGAAAATATTCTCTTATTTTTATTTTAACTTTAACTGTGTACAAATTGTAAATTAAAATACTTTCAAAGATATTTGGTATATACACTTTATACAACAATTTTTAATAGGTGTAAAGATTCTTAAAATTCACAAATATTTTATCCAAACTGCCTCTGTGTACATTAGGGCGGGTCAATTTTTTTTCGCCAAAATCGTCCCCCATAATCGGAATCTACGAAGAATTCTAAGAAAATTTCACCATGAAACCATGTGTCTAAAATGAATTCCTAGCTCGCGCCGTGAAGCTTAAAGATTTCACTATGAGGTACATATGGTAATAGGTACCTTATGTACCTCATAGTGAAATCTTTAAGCTTCACGGCGCGAGCTAGGAATTCGTAGATTCCGATTATGGGGGACGATTTTCATGATTTTTTGGACAGGAACAAATTGACCCGCCCTAGTGTACATATTTCTTTATTTATTTTATTACCCCTTTAAAGGGGATATATAATTCACCTTAATAAAATTTAATTACGACTTTCTTCTGCCTTCTTTTAATGCAATTTTTTTATAAATATTAAATAGCTTCCTAATGTTTTAATACCATGTTCTTTTCAGTGCCGGGACTAGAGAAAACAGACACAAACTGAGTTAAACTTTGGGGCCCCAGATTGATGACGGACTCTCAGAAGAGCGGGAAAATGGGGGAAAAAGAGTTGCAGCATTCACTGCAATGTCAATCGATGCTGCTCTTGTTTTTTCCCCCACATTTTTCCACAGGTTCTCCGCTATTCTTTTTTCTTGTATTTTTTTGTGCGCTACTTTGGCTATTGAAACTTTTGCCAACTTGAAACTATTTTCAGGCAGCAGCCACAGTCCCTCCAGCTCGACTAATAGCCAAAACTTTAAATTGTTCCTACCGCGGCCATATGAAAAGTCAGCGGCAGCAGCAGCACCTCCCCCAGCCCGGAGACCTGCAGTACTCGGCGTCTGCGGGAAAAGGGACACACGGAAAAAGAAAAATTTGCCAGAGAGTCGTTTATCTTCGAGCCCATAATGACAGTTTGGCAAAAGAGCTGGCTGCTGTGACAGCTTGGGGCAAAATAGGGGTGGTGGTGGGAATAGTTGGACATCTGAGCTAATGTTGATTGCGGCCTGACAGTTACCTGTGAACCAGTTTCAGGGGCCATTTTGCGGAGGCAAAGAGAGTGAAGATAGCTGTTGCAACTGATGGGAACATTTATATGGATTTGCCGGCGAGACGTGAGGTGGATTTCTGGAGTTTCTAATGGAAATTACTTAATTTGCTGAGTAAAGCTTACATTTCTAAATATGAAGAGGTGTCAGAAATATAAGGGGTGTAGAAGTAATTTTGTTACAGTGTTTTTTATTCAAGAAATCATCATTGCATACTTTTAGACTTCATTTAAAGAGATTTTGTATAGTGAGAGGAGTTCCCTCTTTAATGTATTTAATTATCTAATCTAAATCTCAAATGGGAAAAACTGATCTTAGCGAATTTTTTTATTATAATTTCAGATCAATGCAAGTATTAAAAGTTTAATCAGTTTTCGAACAAATCGAGATTGGCCTGTGATTCGATTTCAGTTAACTTTAACTGCAAACTCCATTCGACTGAAATAAAAATTGTACTCATCGTGGCAATTTCGAATTACTTTCGACCATTGCAATGATTGATTTACGATTTCTTTATCCCCCCTTAAGGCAAATGGTTAACCCTCGAGTGGCCGTCCATGTCGCATTAGCCCCATCAAACTTTTATCGTGGCTTTCTAAGACTTATATGGCTATTGGCTGTGGCCTCGTAGCCATTAAACTTTTTTATAGGCATTACTTTGATTGCAGGCCGGCAGCGGGAAGCACTTGACCCACAGTTTTATAGCCACTGGCTGGTTTGCAGTTTCGAATGTGTGCGACGGTTTGACATGCAGTTTTTGGGCAATCAAACTGCTCTGGCTTGACGCTCATAAATAACATGCAACACTTCAAAGAGCCAACAGCCACACATCGCATTTCACACATCACACAATATCCGGCATGCTGTTCCTCTTGGGTATTTTGCTACTTCTTGGGGGCTTTCTCTTTCTGTCAGTGCACGGGGAGAAATATTGGATTATATTAAAATTATAATAATACAAAAGTATAAATTTAAAAGGGAAAAATGTCAGTTTCCATCTAAGAAGTTTTTATTAACTTTTATTATTTCATAAAGTGGCATTGGATATACTAGAAAAAGTCGTTGAAACTTAAAACATTTATTATGATGCTTAAGAGTATGCAATATTTAACTGTAAGTTCATCCTATATATATATACCCATGTTTTTTAGAGATTTTTTAATAATATTTCAATAGTCTAGTAAATATGTTACCTTATAAAAAAGTGTACTAATGATTCTCAGTGTAACTTCTCCATTCCTTTCCTTGCCTCACCCTCTACTAACCTTCACCGGCAACAAAGTTCCAGTTGTTGTCATAAATTATACGACAAATGCGTTTGTCTTGAGTGGGAGCCCATATCCTTCCAGCATTTCCGCTCCACCCCGAAGCCCCTGCCTCGCAAACAACCTTCTGCTCCTGCCAACTGCAATCATATTGCAGGCGCTGCACTGTCGTGTTGCATACTTTTGGGCACGGCCTGGAGCCAAGTGGGCGGGGGTCATATAGACTATGCAGCTAATATTATTTTATTGCTTGCGACTTAAGAAGCCGCAAAATTTATGCGACAACAACATGGAAGGCGTCGCATCGTGAGGGTGTGTTACCATCATGACACAGTGCACGCTCTCGAAACGTAAGCAGGGGAGATTTATTTAAATTGAAAACTCACAGGATTTTATAGGACATAGGCCATAGAAAGAACATTATTTATTATAAACATCTTCCGTTATGCTTGCGGTTTTCTTTTTTTTTTATATTTAAAGTCATAAAGTTGTGCATTTACTAAATTAAAATAAAGTAAGGGGTGCCACAGCAATAGTTGTGAAATTACTTTTGTCTTGCATTTTAATTGGTTTCACAATATATTGTGCAGTTTACTTCTCGGCATCAGAATAATTGTTTTAAAACCATAAAGTGATTTCAGAAGCTCAGTTTCACAAGCTGTTTTTCATTCTGTGCGATACCTGTAGCCATAATAATAAAAGCCCAGCCAGCAGGTTGCCATTTGCCATTTTCGCTGCCAATGCAGCATTGTTCCCCGTCTTCTTCTGCTTCTTTGGTTTCTTCTTGTTCTTCTTCTGTTGCTGCTGCCGCTTCTGCTTCATCGTCTTCCTGCTCCTGTTGAGGGGCGAATGCAAACAAATTTGCATGCCGTCAGTTACTATTTTACTGCCAGCTGGGAGAGCTTCCAGAGGGCGATGGTGGGAAAAATCGGGGGAATACGGTAGTAAATCTTTTTGTGTGTGTGTGTGGGTGAGTTTTCCCCACTGCCATTGCGGTTATTTCGCTTCGCTTCGCAGCAGGTGGAAAATGGAAATGGAAGGCCTGGAACTTCTGGCGAGCGTTGCCACATGGTGTGAAATATGCGCCAAGAAGAACTAGACGCGAACGAAGCACCAGAAGCCCCAGAGTTAGAAAGGACACTGGGAGAAATTAGTAATTAAAAAATCTCAAGTCTCTAACTGACTTTCTGAAGTTCCTGAAAAGCTTAAAACTTTTGCTTTGAGAAAGAAAAATAATACGAAAATGTTTTTAATTATAATGCACAATTTGTATAGTTTAAAAAATGTTATAAAATATTTCCAGCACCCAAATATTAATTTTTTAAATTAAATCACATAGAACAACATGCTTAAGATTAGACTTAAGTTTCTTAGGTAGGTTCAAAATTTTTTTCAGTGCTGAGCGAACACAAGGATCCCAAACGGCGAAGTTGGCATATGGAAACAAAAGCGGCGCCGGTTACGAGTGCCACATAAACGTCTGCAGGTGATACCCCTTTTTCTCCCATTTCCCGAATTTCCTCCATGCCATCCCCGCCTCTCCCTCTATCTCCTCGATTCATTTCGCTGCACTTCGCACACGTTGCACACACGTGACTTGTTTATGTAGCTGAACTTTCTGGCTGCGTCAGTGGCTCTCAAACCCTCATAACCCATCCAACATCCAACAGCCTTTGCTTCATTTTCTGTTTCGTTAACTGCACACAGATACTCCGGCTCTAACACACACACACACACACAGGCAGGTGAAACAGGTGCACCTGAGTCGAGTGTGCAACTTTCTGCGCTTCTTTTTATTGATATTTAAACATTTTTTATTGTGCCCGCATAAATTTGGTGCTCATTTGTTCGAGGAGAATTTTTGGGATGGCAGGGGAATTGGCAGGCATAAATTGTGACTGTGAATTACAGTAAAAAATATGTGTAACATATTTAGAAATAAATATATATATATTTTGAACAATTTATAGACTATTATTATTTTTTGTCACGTTTATAAAGGGTTTTAAGATCTACGAATATAGTAATATTTGATATTTATATTGTTAATGTTATGTTATTAAAAAAAATATAATGGTATTGATTTGGAAGCAATCATATTATTAAATTAAATTATTAAATTAAATTATTAAAAACCCCTTTTTTCCACCTAAGCAACAGTCACTGGTAGTCACACTTTTCCCTGGCCTTGGCACCTCTTTCATGGCAGTAAAGACACAGGAAAAGTTTTCCACTCATTATGCTTGGGAAACTTCTTGCCATCTCAGTAGTTGCAGCTGCTCTGTCTTAAAAAGATTTCCCCTAAAGTTTGCCCAGTAAATTCGAGGCAATCTTTAAGCCAACAAATCAAACTGCAGGAGAACAAACACAACCCTCGGCACAAAATGCCGGCTAATTTGGCATTTAAACGTCAAATGTCAATCACAACAACAACACAAAAAAATACGAGCCATAAGGGAACTGGAAATAGAAAGAAGAAATAAAAATAGAAATCAAGAAAAGTAGAGAAAAATAGAGGAGAGAAGCCAGCAGAAAAACATAATTGGCCACAAAACCAACTGGGAGTAGCAAAAAAATAAAAGGAAAAAAGAGCCACAGCACAAAAAAAAATAATAATGGAGGAAACCAAAGAAAATTTGCTTAATGCCAACGAAGGAAAAATACAACCCAAAGAAGACCAATGCAATGCGATAGTTAAACAAGAAAAACCAAAAGTACAGCAAAAAGATGGAAAAAATGAGCGGGATTGAAATAGCGAAGCATAAGTAAAGTTGTAAGCGGAATGGCACCGAGAAATCTGCATTCCTTATCCACAGTTTCCCGAAAAAAATAACCAAACACACACGTATATGTGTGTGGCATATCTGTTTGCTACAAGAAAATCGCATTTTCAAAGCGGTGAAAAAGTGGCGAGAAATTCCGAAAAGGATGAGAAAAATCACACGCCGCGGATTGCGTTGAAATGCAGCGACAGATAAAGCTAGGGGAAAATTTGAGGAACGTGGATTTACAAGGGAGTTGCTGCTTGTAGGTGTGTTTTTGCTTACTGCAAATAAAATAAACACGCCCGTCCGAACTCCCAATCGTCCTGCTATGCAAGCCAAAAAAAACGTAGCTCTCCTTTGCTGTCGTTAAGTCGAGAGGGCGAACAAAAGCTTAAGTTTTCAAATACTTTTTTATGCAACTTTCTACTCCACTAGTTTTCTGTACTGGGAAAAAATGGAGTTCGAGGTCTTGACTTCTTTTTAATAACAAAAAATATGAAATTAATTCTTATTTTATTTCTTTTTTCAACAGCCTTAAGGGTTTTATTATTAAGCTTGTTGGAAAACAGTCTTTGAAACAGATTCCCTAATCTCAAAATTAAATAAAATTCGTAAGATATTATAGAACATTTTTAGCATTGTAAAAAAAATAAATACAAATACTATTGTTCAATATTTTTAAAAAACTCTAGTTTTTATGAGTGCATCTCTCACAAATACAGCTTCATCATCATCAATTTTTTTATGGCACACTTGAAGGCGCTAGGAGCTGGAAGCTTTTTGGCTCTGGCCGCCTGGCTTTTGTATCTGCATCTGTAGTTATATGTATCTGAACCTGTATCTGTGTCCCGTCCCTGGCGCCGGCACATGCATAAAACATGCAAGCCATGGCATACCGTCACAAAAAGAAAATAAAAGAAGAAACAAACTGCAGATAATGCCGCCGCCAGTGGCCGAAGGACCAAAGGCAGGATCGGCCGCGTCAAAATTCAATTGAGGCTGCTGCCAAGGCGAAGGGAGATGCAGAAATGCAAATTAGAATGCCAAGCAGCACCGCCAGATGCCGCAAAAAACACAAAAGATACAGATGCAGATACAGCAGACGAGGCTGGTGGCAAGGTGGCGCTGTTAATTGTATGCAGTTTCCTAGGTGTTGCTGTCCGTTTTCACCTGACAGGCCAGCCCCCGACAGACAGGTGAGGGAAATACAAAAAAAGAAACGAACCTAGGAGAAGGCGGAGCAGCAGCAGAAAATGTTTTCCCCCGAAATTCTCAAGTGTTTTTCCCGCCAGCAAGGAATCCCCAGTCGAGCGACCCAAAAGATTCATTTTACTGAGGTAATTTTTTGTGTGAAATTCTACGGTGCGACGCAGGAGAGGCGGCAGCAGAAGTATTCATACATTAATCGGATTGCTTCCACTGAAATGGGTCAGAAATTAAACTGATTAAGGTGCTTGAAATGGAGAAAAGATCTGAAGCTATTCAAAAAATAAAGATGAACTCTGACTGCTTGGAAAATGCATACAGGATTTATTCTTAAAGAATTAAATATTATTTCTACTCTTAATATTAAAGATTATTGATTTATATTACCTCGTATTAATTTCAGCTTTTTTATTAGCCCGTGAAGGTATTTTTGTGTATTCTCCACATACTCGTTTGTTATTTTTATTCATTCCCAGAATTTATTTAGTTGAAATTTAATATACATTGGGCTTCTCCTATTTCCACGAAATTATTTTATCAATATTCTTGGAATGCCGCTCAATACAAACAAAAAAATCAGATAGTAGATTAACTTTAGTGGAGGAAGATATGCATATAATAAATTTACTTTTAGTTGCTTTTTATTTGTAAATCAATTTTTTCTGAAATTTTATTTTAAAATCTTAACATTTTTCTTAAATAAATTTTGGCCTTGATTTTTTTAGAAACATTTTTTTAGTCTCCTATATTTTTTTACCACTCTTGAAAGCTTTCTTCATTCCTTTCTAATATAATTAACTGCACTTTTAATTAAATATTCTAGAGCATTCCCAATTCGATTAAAGTACCTATTTTTGGTTGGTTCACATTTCTGGGGAACTCACGTAATTTGCTTGTTTATCTGTGCGAGTTTTGTGTGCCTCGTGTGTCTGATTTAATTATTTCTGACACAGACAGATACTTTAGCCGCATGGCAACAGCCAGGGCAGAACAGGAGGGCCACTCACACATGGCTGGCAAATATTTGGCAAGGATCACTTTCAATTTTACGAATGAAGAAGAAGGGCAACTCAAGCCGTGACTGGAAGTGGAAAAAAGTGCTCAACTTTTTTTTGTTTTTTTGTGAAATTCGAAAATCAGACACCGAGGAACAGCTGTTGGCCCAGTCTTAAATTTGTGCACTGCGTTGGCTGTAATTTTAAACTCAATTAAATTGCCATTTTTCCCCAAACTCGAATGCTTGATGGTGTTTTTGTTTATGGCAATTGTGCCTGGGAAATTGTTTTGGTCTAAGCCAGAAATTAAAAGGAAATTGAATACAAACAAAAGGCAGCCAAATCTGATTGGATTGGGTTTTTGCCACATATTTGGCCTGCAGCACAATAATAATTAACAATACTCAGTGTATGGTAGAGGGGCGAAAGAGCCAATTTGTCCGTAGGCCGGATATGAGGGAAGGTCTTAAGTCTCCGAAAGCCATAATTTATGTGATCCCCCCGCATGCGAATAAAAGCCGGAAATTCAAAGAAAACAAGCACATATTTTCCATCCGAAAATTGCAAATAAATGAGAATGACACTGACCCCCATTCCCCATGCCCTCACATTGTTGTCTAGACTTCCGTCGAGACTCGTGTCTGAACGTCGCATTCGTTCTCCCTTCGATGCGTTGGCAAAATTAAATGGAGGGAAGTCAACGCACTTACAGATACTTAAGAGCATCCGGCAGCTGCAGTTAAAAAAATATAAGGAGGGGGAAAAAATAAGGCCGGAGAAGCTTATTGCGAGCAACGTTCAGGCCAAATGTTAATAAACATTAATTGCACAACATTTCCCATGAAAGCTGTGGGGAAAGCCTTCGCACAGATTTTCATTTCTGCCATAAAATAGCAAACAATGCCGATTGGAATGCTCTTTCAGGAAACCGTAAGAAGTACACATTAAATTCTTGCAATTACCTCAAAATAGATGTAATATTGGTTCACATAGAATCATTATTTATGCACATTACATTTCCAGTAAGCCTTTAAGTTTTGAAAGTCTCAAGTACACCACAGAGTTTTTATTACTTTTTTTTAGCTCCACAATTTTTCCTTTATTTTTGTTGCCAAGCCAACAAGTTCACTCCCATGCCATTCACTATTTTTTTTGAGAGCATTTAAACTTCGATCCTTCAGCAGTAA
The DNA here is from genome assembly GCA_008042535.1 of Drosophila tani. Classification (NCBI taxonomy): domain Eukaryota; kingdom Metazoa; phylum Arthropoda; class Insecta; order Diptera; family Drosophilidae; genus Drosophila; species Drosophila tani. The sequence goes on along the minus strand of VNJO01006922.1, from coordinate 166,226 downwards.
GGAATTACAACCACTACCAAAAAAAAAAAAGAAGAAAATAACGGAAACACGAGGAAAAATCCCTCAATTTTTATTTCTTTCCCTTTACCTCATTTTTTGTGTCTTTTGTCTTTTCGTTTTACAGTTGAGCGAATTTTCTTTTAATTAATTTTAAATGAATGTCGTCCGTTTTGGCGCGCTGCAAACTTTCGCAGGACTCGCAGGAGAGTCCCGGGCTAAGGTGAGCGGGGGCCGAGCGGGGAACTTTGGTGGACATCGTTGACTTTTAGCTTAATTAGCTTTCGGACGAGCAGCGTTTTTCGTGGAGTGGAGTGCACAGTTCAGTCAGGTTAGCTCCTGATTCGGCTGGAGCAGGTCCTTCGGCGCCCCTCCGACAACAACGTGCGGCAATTAAATATTGCATTCTGTGGCAAGAGCTTCAGAACAATACTGCCACTGATGACGTCACACAGGGTACACTTGGATTGGGTATGAAAAACAGAGAAAAAGGGAAGAAAAACCAGGGGCCTTTCGAGACAGACAAAAAGGAAGAGATAGACAGGTAGGCACTGAGAAAATTATTATTAAGAGAAGATCATAATTGCCATTACAGGATTTTGAGAAATAGAATAAATAAATATATAATATGCTGATAAATAAAGGATTAAAAATAAATTATCAATAAAATATGTACTTAAAGCCTCCAATTCATAAAAAATGGGTTTCTTATAAGCCGTTTGTAGACACTATATATTTGAAATATACAGCGATTTTAAGGCCGACCTTTTAAAATTATTCTTTCCACTTCAAATTTAATATTATTAAGGCGTTTTTAAAAGCAAAAACTCTGCAGAAAATATTCAAATAATTTGTTCCGACCTCATAAATTATCTGGGTGAGTACAAATTTTAAAATCTTCATATCTATGCTTAAGCATTGTTTTAGGTATTTTTGTTTTCTGTCTGTGGAGACAAACAGATGATGATGTCCTGTTTTTGTGTACAGCATGTTGTTGTCCTTTTGTGTGCGTTGCCTTTTGCGCTTTTATGCAACTTTGTTGTCCTCCCTGTTATTGCTATTGTTGCTGCCGCTGTTGCTGCAATTGTTGCTGCAATGGTTATTGCTGTTGTTGCTGGCGTCGCAGCATGTGGCAAGGCTTTTGTTGCCGCTGTCGCTGCTGGCAAAAATGTTTACTTGTTTTGCTTGTTTTTAACATTTTTATACCGTTTAGCCAAGCGAGAATGCGGGTATATTGTTTTGGGAAAGATAATTATGCAAACAAAATGGGAAAATATCCATTAAATTATGAAGCTTTTGGTCGTGATAAATATTTAAATTGGATGTTAGTAAGTTTGGTGATTTTAGTGAGTTAAAAATCGATTAAAGATTTAAAGAAAATGACTTGATCTAGTTTTAAAGGTTACAAATATGTAAATTAATTATGTTTAATGCTTAGAAATTGTATAGCCTTCTTGGTGATTTCTTAAATTATTTGTGACAAATTTAATGTTTTATTAAAATTAATTCATAAAATAAAAAATAAAAAGGAAAGTACCAAGTGTCCTTTAGCCGAAACTTGATCATCCCGACTAATTTCTTTTTTGCCGTCTGCTCCTGTTGTTGTTTCCGCTGTTTTTGTTATGTTTGTCGTCACTCGTTTGTTTCTGTTTTGTGTTGCAACCGCCCAGGAGCGCCCCTTCCCTTAGATCAACCCCCAACCCCTGAACATCTCCAGTTCCACTTCCATCCCTTTGGTATTTAACATTCATTTGGAATTGTCATGGCCCGCTGTTGGTCGGACGGCTCCTTCCTGCTCGACGATTATGTTGATTGCAGCCGGGTTCCGTTCCTGCCGCAGTCCCCCGCATCCTGGCTTCTCCTTATTGTTCTGCTAACTGAATGATGGAAACTCCGCTCGGATCCTAACTTTATCCCCCCGGGTTTTTATCCACTCATTAAGCTTTTGTGCATTGACATCGCCGGGGCATAATGTTCATTATATCCTGTTGATCTGCCCCGAAAAGGAAGTGGCTCTCAGTGAAGAAGGGAGCTGCATGGATTTTAAAAGCAGACAGCCTGTCAATTGCATGCTTATGTCGAGCATAAAACCGGCAGATTCCCGTTTGCAACCCATAAATTGCTAAAGTTTTTGGCAGCTATTTCGAGAACATCTCTGTCAACCGATGGATTCGCCCCCGTTTTTCCTCTACCCTTTTTCCCAGGATATTCCCTCACCCCATTCACTGCACCCGCTCGGCGCTCTGGGCAAAAAAATTTGCATTTTGGGCATAGACTCGTAATTTGATTTTTGACAAAACGCCAAAAACTTGTTTAGTTTTTTCTCTCACTAAACTTTTCGGGTATGTGTATTTTTCGGACAGGTGCAATTGAGTTTGAAGGGTTTGGAAAAATGGCAGCTACAATATCCATTTCGAATATAGGTTTAAGCAATGCTGTATAACATTTTATTTACATTTTAAATTTGGTATTTTCCATGATCAAACATTTTTAATTTCAAATATAAATTTACTAGTTTTTTTTATTAAAGTTTTGTCAAATAAAATACTTATAACATTTTATAGCTTAAAGATTTGTTAAATATAATATTAAATAGTACAAAAAATATTTAAAAATGGTTTTGACTTAGATTTACTATTGTTTAGGATTTATTTTATACTAAATAGCATTAAAGAAACTTGGTTTGCTTATTACCAAATTGGTATAATAGCTTTACCATTTGTTTTTGAACTTCTTAAGCCTTAGGAATATATATTTACCGTATACTTATTTTTAAAATATGTTAATTTATATATATTTTAGAGCATTCCCTATTGGTGACCTAGGTATCTTCCACTTTTCGATTTCTTGTTTTATTTATACGAGTCCCAGTCGCAAGTTCATCCAATTTCCCTTCAGCTCTTCAGCTTTTTCCCCTTTTGGCGGGCCAAAATTTATATTGCATACTTTCCAGCATGTCGAATTTTTGGCTCGCTTTTGGAAAACTCGCCGCTTTTCCACTTCTCCCCTCGCAAGCCCGCCTTCTCGATTTTCCCACTTCGGCCAGGATTCGAACGCTGCGTCGAACGCTGCTTCATTTATATTTCAATTTTGATTCGTTTCTTGTCAATCAGTTAGACAAGCGGCGCCTGCCTCGCGCCCTTTTTCCCTTTTATTTTGCGAGCGTCGGACGGCTAAAAATGCGGCTGTCTGTGGCTTTTCGGCGAGCTGAAAATGTTTCAACGTTAATTGAAAATTTATTGAGACAAATTGTGTTTTATTTACGCATTATTGACGTTCGGCCCGCTGTTTCTTTCGCTTTGTTCGCCTGAATTATTGGGATATTGGGACAATGTTGTTGTTGACGATGATGAGGGAAATGTGAATGGAAATGGCAATAAAAATGAAAATGCCAACGGAATCTGAGCTGGATCAGTTGCCGCTTAATAACGCTTTAATGTGATTTCGGTGGGCTGTGCGGGGCAGACGGCAGCTTTTCACCTTTGACCGGCCTTTGTTTTTCATAAATTGCGTGATAAACATGCCAAAGTCATTACCGCAAATACAGTTCGTCAACATCATCATCTGTACTTTTAATTAATGCAAACAGATTTAACTCATTTTTTAACGCGAGCATAAAGCTGCGAGTCCGCGAGTGTGTGAGTGCGCTTAATCATGCGCGTTACACGTTACATAAGTGAGGCGCTTCATGGAAATTGATATAAATCAATTGTCGCACGAAACTCGCAGCGGCGAGACAGCAAACAAAGGTGACGAACGAGTCCCTGCCACGTGTGTGGGCAAATAAAAATTAAATGAAATAATACGGACAAAAAAAACGAAGGGAAGGTCCATTAAAAGGGTGGTAGAACGATGCCGCCATTGCCATTCCAGCGGCTTATGTCACTTCATTCGATGCTCTATTCCCATGACAACTTCATGAATAAATTCCCCCATCGATCCCAGCGCGGGAATTAATTTATATGATATGTAAATTAATATGGAATATAAAATTTGTGCAATTAGCCGCCTGAATTGATTGACAAGAGATGCACTCTTTTTTTTGCGAGCCAAATAATTTTGGAGGAGCTGATTAAATTATAATTAAATGAATACATATTGGCGCTGCTCTAAAATAAATGGAAATATACATTTAAAGTGATTTTGAGTGGAAACCATTTTCCGGGGATTACGCTGAAGTTTAGGCGGACAGGCATTTAAATGAATATTGTACATAAGTATTAAATTTATTTTTTGATTGACTTTTTCGCATACTAAAATTACAGGAAATCTGCCACTTATTTAAGCTTATTTAAAATGTATGAAATATATATAAAATTCATTGTGAACGAAATAGCTCAAGTACTTAACGCTAATTTAATTTAACTTAATATTTAGAGCTCTTTAACTGGACGCATAGCTATCTAAAAGTAGGCTTACAGGAACTAGACCACTTTAAGCAAAGTAACTAATACAAATAAATACTTAAAGGTGATTTTGAATCCCCCAAATACTTTGCACACAGACTTACTAATAATTCTAGCAAAAAAAAGTGTTGCTAATCTATTATTTATGCCTGTAAATACTTTTAAATATTCAAGAAACCCTTGTAGACAAATGCCTACACACACACACATTTAACTGATCCCTGGGGTGGCAACCAGCTTCGTAATCAATCAATTCCCACTGCTCGCTCTCAATTCAATCGAGCCCGATATTTCCATTTGAAAATTTCAGCTGCTCAGTCAGTCGATGAGGCTCTTTCCACTTGATTGCTCTCCACAATCCACAATCAATTTGTTAGGCAACCAGGAACCAGCAGCACCCACAGCCCTCGACTCCTCCTTTGCCCGGGAGGGACACCACTCACACAAATTATTTAATTATTTATGCAAATAAATAACTTTATATTGCACTTAATTTTATTTTTTTGCCACCACGTGCGCGACGTGCCAAAGTGAGGGAAAAAAGATTTTTACGCCAACTAAAGGTGTCAAATGGACTTAATTCATATTATCATTTTCAGTGCGAGCACGCCACTTTTTTTTCTCTCTCTGTCTGTGACATTTATTATTTATTAGTTGCACTTAAATATTTTATGCACACATTCTGTTTTTCATAATTTATAAATTGGCCAATTGTGCGTGAGGGCTTAAAAAGCGTTTGCATTTGCGTGCAAGTGCGGGGGATTACGTGAATGTGTACATATACACCACCTGACAATCAATTGTCGCACTCATTGCCCCACTGTGCGCTGAGAGGCATAATGAAGTTGATGCGCCATTGTTCCACGCCTGTCAATAAAGTGTCAATAATTTATAAAGCAAACAGAAGTTGTCCCTGGCATAATACCATAAACAGTGCTGGATAAGGGCCCCGCCCGGACCCAACTCAGAATGAAAAAGTATCGCTTCTAATGCAAATATTTGCCTACTGTGCTCGCGACTGCTCGCTGTGCTCGCTGGCAGCTCAATGTTTATTTAAAATTTATTAATAAACAAGCCAACAGAGGGAAAGAGAGAGGTGTATATTATATGATTGCAATTCATGTTGACATACTTATAGCTCATCAATGTCTGTCTGTCTGTCCGACTGTCTGTCTGATGGGATTGATTCAATTCAGATCGAGCGTTTGTTTGCAAAGAAGCGTGTGCTGCGTGTAAACACTGGCAATTTAAATAATTAATCCATAAATATTGTACATATTTAAAGCGAGCGAATTGATTATGGCCAAGACAAGACACTCGAGCTGCACGGCAAAGTGTTTTTCCTTGGCCAGGTATTTGAATAATTCAATTCAATTGTAATTACGATATTTGAGTAATTAAGCAACGGACACCGGCCCAGGCAAGCCAGCAAACAGTTGAGGTATTTCTGCTGGCGAGGTGTTGGTAAATTATTAAATAAGTGTTGGGAACAACAATTTTGCAGTTGGAAATTGCTATGCAATTTAATTTGGATTGCTGGGTTGTGGTTGCAAAATGCTTGGTAGCTGAGCTTGGGAATTTTCCTCGTCTGGAAATTAATAGTGGTTTAAATGCAAAGAAATGCAGTGTCAGAGAGTTTAGTGGATGAAAAAAACTTGAATTTGAATTTACAATAACCACATATATTTCGGTTTGTTCTAATGAATATAAAACATTTAAGGGAATATTTTAATTATTTTTAAATTAGTTGCCTATTAATATTTATGTACTAAAATTGGTCCCCATTTAATTCTCCTTCTTAAACTTTCCGCTAAACTGCCCCCAAAGTTCTCTTAAGCCAACTCAATCCCAAATATTCAATAATAAACCACAAATCGCACACAAATGCGCCGGATTGCGCTTCTCAAAGGCCGGGGCAATCCACGCACAGAACACTGAGCTCGGAAATCTGAAAACTGAAATCTGCCAAACCGAGAACCGCAAAGTGGGCGCCGGGAAAAGTGTTGTAAAGTGCAGCGAGGCGCGAGACTCATGCGACTGATTAAAAACGCGCGCCTTCTAAAACTGTCAAAGAGCCTTTGGCGTGGATTTTATGATGAGAAAAACTTTTGAAGCGAAAGTGCGAACGCGCTGGCGCTGTCATCGTCGTCGTCGTCGCAGGAAGCAGGCAGGTTCTGAGAAATTAAAAGGGGAAGTCCCTGAAAGGAAGTGCCAAACGGGGGGAGGGCGTGGCAAATAGGTGAGGGAGGCAAGGGATATATCCCACCAAAGCCGCCAGGTGCGAGTGCACGAGGTCCCCTGTTGAACCAGTAACCGCTGCATTTTGTCCTTTGTAATTAAAGTTTAGAGCTGGTCTGATGAGAAGAGATTATGAAATCTCGAAGGAAAGCCAAGGTGCCATGGAGACAATCCAGGACTCAAGACCCCCCCAGGATCCTAGAACAGTCAACGGCAGACAACAAACAATGCCGGTGGCAGCGAATGCCTTTCTCTAATTCACAGCTAAAGGCACAACAATAAAATATGAATAATAGCTGCATCGAGGTTTTGAATACTCTGCAAGTGTAGTATTTAAGATATTTTAATTTATTTGAAACAAATCTAAAATGATTGGATAATTATATTAAGCTCAGTTATGAGCATTAATTCTTGGCGAAGAAAAAATAAGAGACAGAAATATCTGAAATAAAAATCTAATAATTATATATAAATTTAATATAAGCCTCAAAAAATATTACAAACTGTTTCTGCGTTTATAGCATATACTTATTAATTTACTTATTTAATATTATATAAATATATTAGACAGCTCTATAATTAACTTAATTTTCTGCAAGCATTACATTCTCTTGAAAACCTTCATTAAATAGATCCCAAGAAAGGGCATCACAATTAGAGCTCCTTCCTCCGAGAGGAAGATCATATATCGGCATATGCACTGCCAAGAGTGGCACTCGAGTGGCGGAGAGAAGACAACAATAGAGGCGAGAATCGAGAATGAGAATTGTGAGAGCTGTGGGGAATGCATGATGAAAAATGCGAGATGAGCGGAGGACAATGGGTGGAAAACCTGGTGAAAAGAGCAGCCGACGAGTGTCTTATTTTAGTTATGGCAGAGAGCATCCGTCTGGGCCCCGAGGCCAAAAACGGCCGAGTGTCTAGAGCGTGGAGAGCACGGCTCAGCGACTCGAAACAAAAGTGCAACTGGGCCCGGGCTCTTCCCCCTTTTCCCTGTCTCTCTCATTCTCGGAAAACCCAAAGAAGTTGCCGCAGATTTAGCATCCAACTTACAAGCGAAGGACAATTGCCGAGCAGGAGAGTTGAGGGGCTGGAAACAGAACTAAGGACAAACTGTTGCCGCATTGCTCATTCTAATTGAAAGCAGAACAACAACTGGAATGGCGAAAAGCGAGGGAAATAGGAAAGCTAAGCGCTGCAATTTGCACAAAAAGAAATTATGCACAGCGCCGGGCCGGATGGGAAACAAATCCGTGCAGCTGGCAAGGGCAGAAAGGTCCTTGGAGAGAGAGATGGCCACTCAGAGATACCCTGGAAATTAGAAGGTGCCGTGGGAAACAATTAACGGAAAGGAAAAACAATTAGACAGTTGCGAAAGATGATAAGGAAGGTAGTCAGAGAGCAGGAGCTAATAGGGAAGGCAATCAAGGAAGTAGGACAAGTCGGTTAAAGGGAAACAAGCTTAGTAACTAGAAAAATAAGGATAAAATCCGAGAGATGAAGGATTTATTGACGAAGGTAATAAAGTCTGTCAAATTATATAAAAATATTAATATTTATCCCAGCAGTCTATCCTTGTCTCAAGGTAAGTATATCCCTCAAAAGTACAACTCATCTTTGGCTAACAATAAGAAACCAAAATACTACTCTGCATAGACAATGACAAAGCTGCACAAAAAAAAAGGCGGCCAGCACCTGGCACAGGGGCAAGTCCCCTCCTGGTGCAGAAGTGCGAAATTGTAATAAAAAATGCAGCGCCACGTGGCAAAGGGCGAAGTGCTTAGCAGGGAAATCCGAGATGCCAGAGATCCCTCCACGAACCTTGAGGCGACTTTGGCAGAGCTAAGGTTAAGGGGAACTCCCCTCCAGGCCCGCTCCACACTTCAATGGAGTTGCTTAAATCTAATTTGGGTTCGCTCTTCCTGCGTCTTGCTGCCTTTTGCGGCATTAGCTTGCCCGGCACGTGTTTAAGAAATTATCCTTGCCAGTCAACGAAAAAAGGGAAAAGAGGAGAAAATTTCAATTGCTGGAGTTTCCTTCGCGACTCGTGCGCCGCGCTCTGGCCTTTCTTTTTCATTTAATTCTTTTTGCTGCTCCCGCTGCTGCTTCTGCATTTATGAAAAATTCATAAAGGATAATGAGCGACAAGAGCGTGTCAACGAAGAGAGAGTGAGAGAGGCGCGGAGTCGGGGCCAAAACGTTTTGCCGCGCCAGCGAGCAGGCAAAACGGTGTGAAGCAAGGACATGCAGGAACTCTCTGCACTGGACATCCTCCAGCCCAGGAAAAAGGGGAGAATTTCACTCCTGTTGCATCTGGCGCTAATTAAAATCCCGTCCAGCCATGCTCTGATGGGTTGCCATGACAGGTAAGCGTGCGTCCTGCCGCCGAGGACGACGAGGCGTAATGGAGTCAAAGGTGTTAGATAAGTAGCTGAGAGAAAATATATATATAATAAAGTTACAGAGGATGGGGCCTTTGCAGTGGCCACTGCAGTTGACAAGTGGAGCAAACAAACACGGAAAACAAAGACAAGCCACCCGCATTCCACACATTTTGACTTAAACTTTTTGCCTTAGGCTGACACGCGGAAAAAGAGAATAGAATGAGGGCCTTTAAGGGGACATATTCCCCGTTTAGTTATTAGGTTAATAAAACAAAAGTGCGGGGCACAAAACAGAAACACAACAAACGAAGCTCACCTAGTTGTAAGTTGCACTGCACTCGGAAAAAGATGTTCAGAAGGGAATACGAGAATTTATTTCTGTCTTGAAAACCATTTAATTATTTATTATTTTCTTTGGTTTCTTTCAAACCTTATTTTATTTGATATTATCATTATTTAAATATATTTTCACTAGAGTTACACAGTTGAAATGACCAACTAAAACCCCTTTTTGCTTAGTGTCTTGGAAGGTTTTTTCATTCAGCTTCACGGGGCGTATGCGCAATATTTGTATGTGGATTAACAAGCCACCGCCGCTAAAGAGCAGCACATGAGGGCGAAAAAAAAGGAAGGGCACGGTGCGCGGGGAGTGCGTAACTAAGACAAGTGTACAGTTGACAGTTGACAGCGGCGGCAAAGTGGGGAAATCGGAGGGAAATACCTGACACAGAATGGGAACGGACAAAGAACGGATAAAGAGTGGACAAAGGTAACCAAGGTGCTGCAACTCGGTTCCGTGGAAATTCCAAATTCTTGGCTCTTGCTTTTGCTTTTGCCTTTGCTTTGGGCTTTCCGTTTCGCTTTGGCAATAGTTTTCCACATAATTTATGTTCTCCGTTCGGGAAAAGTTGTGCGATATGTGTGCTATATAAATGCGAGCAGCTCGTGTTATCTCACTGGCTGTGTGTCGGTATGCGTTGGTGTACATGTGTTGCCTTTAGCTTTTCCCTTTGAAGGGAATTAAAACCACTGTATGAATACTTCTCTTTATATAACTTGTTAGTTTCATATTAACTCAAGGGTAGCCAGCTTTAGAAATAAACTCGGAGGTAAAGCGGGATCCTTTTTCTTTATTAAATTAATGCAGAACTCTTTTCCACGGATGTTTTTATTAATATTATTAATATTAATATTACCAAGAAGCTTTGCACAGAATTCAATATATAAAATCCTTAACGTATGTAGGATTTTTTATTTTGCAATGTATTTACTCTTTTAAAAATCTCTTTACTCATTTTATTCTGTAAAAATCTAACTCCCTTGTTGCTTTGCCTTAATTTATTCTATTATTTTGATACAACTCGCAGAGCACTTCGCCTTCGGGGTCAGTTCACTCTGCACTTTAATCATCAGCCCCGAGGACGTGCATATATCTCGGGGCTTGTCTCAAGGCATTTCCCAGATTCATGTATCTAATTGATTTGGCTTTCCACAGAGATAGAGAGAGAGAGAGGAGAAGAGTACCCGGCGGGGATGCGGAATGGAATGCCACGAGCAGCCCGTAATAACTCGAGTGCTTCCAGCACTTGGCATATCCTTCATCAGGATCCTTCATCCTTGGGTGGTGCAATCAAAGCGAGCTGGCTGGCTGATGGCTGCGACATCTTAAATGATTCAACACCTTGAGCTTGGCCGGATGATAAGATCCGCCAGGGAGGACGGACATATCAATCAGGGGAAGGCACAGCGCAGTCATTGTCGTCGGATCTCTGGCTGTGTCTCTGTGGATGCGTGAGAAAAATTGCGTTGCATTATTTACATGTGCGCGCGGGAGCGCCTGAAAGCATGCTTTAATTTATTTTAATTCATTCCCTCGCCACGCCCAACTCCGCGCTTCTCATCGAGTTGTCGACGCCGTTGCCGTCGCCGTCGCCGAGTGATATGTAAATATGCAGTTACGCGCTTACTTTGTCGTGCAATTACAGTAAACCAAGCATATACACCATACAGCTCCAGAGCTCCACAGCTCCCCCACAACCAGTCCCAGTCCATCAGCCTTCATCATCCTGTCTGTCGCCCACCAGCACCACCAACATCTCCGCTTCCATTTCCACCCACCTTTCCCTGTCATCGGAGCAAGCACGAGGGAAATTCTTTTGCTAATGCCAAACACATCCGTTCTTTATTTTATACCCTTGTTCACGGGGTATCATAAATGGGAGTGAAATTATTAGAGGACTAAAGAAGTTGGGGAAATGCTTTATAAACTGTAGGACTTTTTAACAAATGAAGAGGATTAATATCCATCTAAATAAATTATACAGCCTTGCTTTTGGCAACATTTTTATTTTATTCTTCAAAGCTAACTTCTTCAAAGTAAAAGCCATTTCCAGATAACTCAGTGATGGCCGTGTCTGTGATACATGCCAGGAGATGAGTATCCTGCAGTCGTTATTACTTACAACTAATACCATTCCCATTTCACAAGTATTAATGTCGTTCGGCGACACAAAAACGAGATGAGAATCTTTGAGATGTCGGTGGCTTATTAGCCAGGCACTTTCACATGGCTTCACACACCTGTAATGCCGAGCTCGTGTAATTCCCCGATGTCTGGGAAGCAGTTCCCAGCCCGCTGATTGACTTCCGCCATTCCCGCACCTCCTGCGAGGGCCCTAATCGATTTTACACCCAAAGGACATTTTGCCGAGATTGTGTCTGCGGTTTGTTCGCTGCCTTTGATTCCTGGCATTTCTTTCTTGTTTTTTTCTGACTTTTTTCTTTCGGTACTTGCTTAAGCGTCTGTGTAAAAAGTCGTTCACATTTCTAGGAACGACGAGGAATGGGCTTGCCTTTGCGGTGTTTTCAGCTTCAATTAGATATGCGTATGCTGTTTGTTTTTAGGACTTTGCCACGTTTTTATTGCCCAGAAACGCAGACGTGCTCGGTGTGTCAGGTGGCGGCGGAATCTTATAAATTTTGGAATAACTTTCATAACTTATGGTGGCCATATAAGCGGGAGCCACCTCAATGCAACTAATTCCATTGTCTTGTCACACATGTCGGATGCTGTCTGCGTTTGCTATTTGAGTTTCTCTCCAGCGCTCAAAACGATGCCAGGGCATAAAGTTCTCCCCTTTTTTTCGCTTTTTCTGAACCGGTGGAAAATCGTAGGAAGTCGGTGGGCGTTGAGAAAAGTCGCAGGTAGAGTGGGGGAAGCTATATCCCCGCTTCTCGTAATGTGGTTTAGTGCTTGGTTGACATGTTTGTACGGCGTGGACTTATGGCTGAAGGTACACAGAGAACTCGTGTCTCCAGTCTCTTTTCTGTGGCCCTCTGTGTGGGTTGATTCCACGGTTGGGTTCTCTTATACTGAGCAAACAGAAATTTGTCTAAATTGGTTGGCTAAGCTGAGGTCCAAAGGGAAGGGAAAGCAGGGCTTTAAAGCGGTTGGAATCGATTCAACTAGCTGGGGGCGAACTTTAAATGAGTTTAATTTAAGTTGTTCAGGGTTAATAGAAAGAAAGAGAGAAAGCCGTAATGACCCACATAGATAAGCTGTAAATAATGGGCAAGTTATGAAAGTTTATCATTTAAAATTCATTTAAATAACACAATTTAATAATTAGCATTGGGTAAGAAGTCAAACTTGATTTATAAAGGAAAAATATTTGCGAATTGGAAATAAAAATTCTCTATTAAATATATTTATGCATGGAAAATAATGGTATTACTTTTTAAATCTTAAAAGTTAATATATACTCTTCAATGTTTGCTTATTGAATAAATACTAAAATATTAATGCTTTTAGCTTTAAATTAAGTAAATAAACCTTTTACATAAATCGTAAAAACCGGCTTAGTTTTAAATCTGAATACAAGACAGATTTCCTTACATAAGCTATAGGCCAGGTTAACATGTAAAAGAGCTGCCTCAACAGCTTGTACCACACGCATGTTTTCCCAAACCCGCTTCTGGAAAAACTTTTGAATTTCCTTTAAAGTTTCACAAGGAGACTTTTGCTGGCTGTCAGAGGCAGGCCCCAAGTCGTTGACACTCACCTTTGGCCCCGGAATGTGGGAAAATTTGTTTAAGCTTTGCAACGATTTTTACACTCGCCTCCTTCAGTCTTTGGCTTGTTTTGCTTGATTTTTTAATGATTTGTATGTTTGCCCGCCGCTACCGAGCCACAGGCGGTTTGTTTGTTTGTTTGTCTGTTTGTTTGCAGTGTGTTTGAGCAAATTTGCTCGCCAACTCACTTTCATGTTTAATTAAAAGATAACACACACAGGGGCGCTGACACACGTGTGTTTGCCGTGTGTGTGTGTGGCAATGATATGACAAGTCTTAAAGCATTTGCATCGTTTATCGGGAAAAACTTCTGCCACCCAGCAGCCGCCCTCTTTTGGATTTGGAAAATGTATGCAATTTGAGCTTGTGTCCGTTTGTGTATGCTTTGAGTGCAGCGGGGTGTGTGTGCAATGTGCCGGAAAATATATTTCCCAAACTCTCACGGAACTTATCTCCTTTTCGGACGAGGACGAGGACGAGGAGGAGAGAGTGAAGAGAGGTGCCATGGCTACGTGCCGCTTATCGTAATTATAATTGAAAGCTTTAAAAATGTATGGCCAACTTTTCGGCTATTTAGCATATCAAATCGTAAAATGCCAGCGAGAGTTCGAGGGAAAAACTCGCCAGGCACGCAAATAATTATATTCCGGCACTCGCAAATAAAAACAATTTCAATTGGCTTTTACGACGCGTATTTTGGTTTAATACGCACTCTGAGAAAAAAAATAAAAACACGTGGCGAGTTATAAACGCAGAGATTTAGAAAAATAAATCGTTTATATGTTGTTAATATATTCTGTTAATTATAAGGAAAGGATTCTTAAATTTTAAATGTTTGAAAGTAGCTTACAAGTTGATAGAAAGAAGCTAGGAATGTAAAACTAGGAATGTAAAACTATAATTTTTTAATAATAAAATTCCAAGAAAATTGCATATTATATATTTTTTATATAATTATTTCTATATGGAAAAGCTTAGTTATATAATTTAGAAAATCTTTGAACTTTAGTCAATATAAGAATTAAGTTGTATTATTCCCAGAGGCGTTTTTAAATGTTTCTGAATAAACATTAAAATGATTTTAAGGATTTCGAAACAGAAGACAAAAGCTTAAATGTATGCCCTAATATATATTTTTATTTTTTTATTCAGCACGCTTTTGAATTTTATTTTTTCGAGTGCCACTCCGAGGGGCCATCAATTAATGTCGTTGCCATAAAAACTTCTATAAAGTGATTGACTGTCCAGTTCGCCGAGTGGAGTGAAGTTGACTGACCCCTGACCCCTGAAGCCACCGCCGGGCCTCCTCCGTGCCTCTTCTAGGCCTCACAAATGGCCCGATTGGCAAGTTGGCATGTTGAAATATTTAAAGCCGCTTAAACAAATTGTGGTCTGGTCATGCGGTGACTTGTCAGACAGTAAAACATTGCGACGAAAAGTGGGTGGCGATTTCATTGCGGGGAAAATCAATAAGACCGGCCAGGGGGGATTCAGGGGGTGCCGCTTTCGTAATCTCCACATAAAACTCTCTCTCGTTAGGCGCATTAAATTACAAATTCCATTAAAATGATTATTAAAGCAAGTATTTGCTAATTAATTTACTTGCTACGCACAATGCCAGGACGCAATTAATAAATCCAAATGAGTAGCTACATTATAATCAGGACTCCACTTGGGCACCCGACCGACCGACAGCCGAGCGGAAAGCTCGGACTGCCGAGCACCCTGTAAAAGTCATTTCGCGTTCGGATTAAACATTTAAATGTTTTTATTGGGCGGCGCGCCGGGCGTGAGGCGTGAGGCTCTCTCCAGGGGTCATTAAGCTGGCGCGGAGCCTGGCCTGGGGGGGTGGAGTATGTTAATTGCGTTTGGCATTAAAGAATTATACGGATTTAAGGCTTCAAGAGATTTAATGGTGAGGTTACTAATAAGAAACGGATTCAAGTTAAATTCGATGCGGGGAAAGCTTTCATCGAGCCTCATCGGATATTGTTTCAAATGAAGTAACTTTAGTTAAATAAATTAGAAATAACCAGGGGATCCATAATACAAATATTTGTAATTTAAAAATATAGTAAAGCTCTATTAATTATTTTTTACCAACAAAAACTACTTTAAAATATTACAAAAATCTCCAAAAACTAGAAAAGAATTTATGTTTTCTTAATCCCTAACTATAAAGGTTATTTAATGCTAATAAATATTATTTACAAATTAATAATAAACCAAATGACTTTGAGACTATTACAAGCAATAAATTTCAGAACATTAAATGCTAAGAATTTCACAAATATTCCGAACAAAAGTCAAGTTTAAAGAATGCAGCCAAGTGCTTTCGTATTCCTTTTAACCCAAACTCACTCATCCGATTCAATTGCAGTGCAATTGCACTTATATTGCGGCACAACTGAACTCGCCTCTCATTGTGATGGAGTCGTAACAATCTACCCTTTGTTACCCCTCGGAAACACAATGAATTACAGCAGTGCCTCATGACCCCGGCTCGCTGTAGTTCTTATGAATAATAAAGCAAATAATCTGTCAGCGTCGCAGCCGCCTAACCGAAAACCAGAGGCCACCACCGCCGCCACCCGAAGCCAAACCCAAATCCGTAGCCGGAGTCAGAGCCGGAGAAATGGAAAGAGAGGGAGAATTCGGGGAGAAAAGGGCAAGAGAAAGAGAAGCCACTACAGCCGGGGAATGTCAGTGAGAAATCCACAGCGACAAACGACTCAATTCGTGGGCGAAATTCGAGTACTCTCAGTCGCCGTTTGCTCTGTCTGACAAATCAAAAAGTGGGCTACACAATGAGAAAAGAATATCAGCTAAATTGATCATGGATTTCGGGTAAAACTATTCAATTTAATATTATAACAACACCTATTTTTAATAAAATATATTATTTGAGACAAGCTTGAATACTTGAATATGATAACAATACGAAAAAGTTACTTTGAATACGCATACTCCTTCCGGAGATTTACAATCATCATTAACAAAGCATAAAAGTATGCCACAATATGTTTTAATCTGTTAAAAAGCAGCATGCTTTTAGGCTTTTAATTTAATAAACAAAAATCCCTTAATTACTGCCCGGTTGATGTGATATATCATATCACAGTAAGCCAATTTGCGTTACTATTTTCTCTGTGCAGGGAAGTTTGCGGGGAAAAGTGGAAAAGTGAGACGGAAAAAAGGGGGAGTCCAGTGCTAATAACACGAAATCCGATTTGAACGTTGGACCTGCGTGTGATAAAAGCAACAACATCACGCAGTCTGCGGTTGCCTTTTTCCGTTTCGTTTCATTTCGTTTCGTTTGGTCCTGGTTTTTGTGGGAGCGAGAACTCCGGCCCGTGCCACGCTGCGTATGCGTAACGTGCGTTTTAATGAAATATTGAATTTTATTGCCTGCGTGCCCAGGACGCGCTGTCAACAACTTTCGGCGCTCGGCCTGGGTCTGGTCCAAACAAAAAGCTGGCCCTGACTCGCCCGCTTCACAACTTGTCACTGCCTCGAGGGCTGACTTACACGGCAAGAAGAGGAATTTTTTATTACTATTTTATATAAATATATAAAATAATTAAGTCATTAGTGTTTCTTGTTTTTTATAATTTAATTCTCGCATTGAAAACACAAAATAAAAAAAGTACTAACGAGTAAATGATGTATTTTCAAACTCAGTTAGTTGTCCTTGCATTCATGACACTGATTATTTTTAACCAGATTAATTCCATGTATTTAATTTTTGTTGTCAGTTATATATAAAAAAGTCTGCAGCCCTCATGGATTATTTTTCTGTACACAAATCCAAACAAAAGATAAATTAAAACCCACTGTTTGGCCAATGGAAAATTACATATGCAATTATTTATTTATTTACATTTTTTCATCAATAGAAAATGAATGCTTTTGTTTATTATTGTTTTAAGGATTGTTTATATTTGGATATATTTTTTCTCTGTGTCAGAGATCCGTTACACCGCCCCCTCATCCATAACCTCTTAATTTGATTCGTTTTATTTTTTATGCAAAAACTTGAAGTATATTATTATTACCCATATACGGCAGCACGGGGACGGACGACTGCCCTTCGCCCCGGTAATTTTTTACTTTTCGTTGCGCCTGCCTAATAAAAGCAATTTATGAAGCCCAAAGCGCGGAAATGAATTGTTAACCGAATTTTTTGTTTCGAGCCTGGCGGCGGAGATGGAGGATGATTTTGTCCATGATGTTGTTGATGAGTGGGCGGTGTCTTTTGTTTATGGTCACTCAGACCACTTTTACTCGCTTCCTTCTCCCCTCGCCGCCGTGGCAGACGTAAACGCCTTTTGCGGCATTGTGAAATTTCCCAGAGCGCCCATAAAAATGAAAACCGCCAGAAGGGGCAGATAACAAGTGGCAAAGGATGGGGAAAATGAATACTCGGGGAAGTGAAAGTCAGTCGGGCAGGCTGGAGGAGGAATGCAAGGTGCATATGGAGCTGCTTCCAATTAAGGGGGCTTACATTCCACAGAAACATGGAAATGCTGGCGTTAAGGGGCAAGGCTTTAAGTATATTCTCAAGTGGCGGAAAAAGCCAAGCTGCTTACAGTTTAAGAAGATTTCTTAGCAAAAAAAGAGGAACTGATTGGGAGTTTCTAGAAGTCCTGGTAGTTGATTTCAACTTTATTCAGCATATAGAAAGCTTGAATATTGAAATATTAATAATATATACTACTAATAAAAACTAATTTAATTTAGAAAGGTTACTTGGCTTCTAAGTTTTCATATTGCTGTTTTATTGTTCATTTATGAACAAATCTTTGACTCATTTTTATTTGTCCCAAGCAAATATTAAACACATTTTAAAAGCTTAAATAATTGCATCAATTTAAATTGCATACAAAAATCCCAGCAATAATTCCTTTCAAGAAGCCATTGAGTTAAATATTTATCTCTCTACTTCTCTACAAATTCCCGATATTTTAAATCTCAGGAAGAGGTCATCAAAATAAATGCGAAATGCTGGCAGTTGAAATATAAAATGGAAAACCCGAGTAAGCCACAGCAGCCGCTGCCTCAGTCTGCCTTCATTAATGTTTATTTTTTTCCCCACTTTTGTTTCTGTTTAATTGTGAGATAAAACTTACCGATAATGAGCAGCTTTATGGTCGACATGTTTGACTGTGTTGTTGCTGATGTATATTTTTTTATTTTCTCTCTGTTTTTCCTGGGGTTTTCCTCGTTTTTTTTTTTTTTTGCTCAACTCTTTTGGCTTTTATTTTGGGCGAGTTCTTGTCTGGCGTTTGCGGCAGCTGCTGCCGCCCAATTGGTATTTACAGAAATATTAATCCGCTAAAGAGGGCACAGTTTGACAGTCACTAGCGGGGGCACGGCGCAAATTGCATTTTAATGTCGCAATGGCAATGCAATTTTGATGAATTGCAGCACGCCGACGATTATCCCGAGACGCATTTTTTCGCCTCGAATTTCTGCGGTTTCGAAATCGTTTATTGTTTTTAATGTTTCGCTTTAATTCCGGGTTCTTTTACGTTTAAAAATGCTTAATGCTCGGTCCGAGAATTGATTTTGAAGCGATGTTGGGATGCTCTTTGAAATATTCAAGCACTTGAAGTGCAGCCAAGTGCCGAGAAATGCCTAGGCACTGTAATTAAATGTTTCAATTAAATTAAATGCAACACACACACAGGCACAGAGATGGGCTCATGCAAAATGCAGATGAAAGGCGCCTAGAAGTAGGCAATGAATATTTAAGGCCTCAGACATTTCAATTTGAGGCCCCAAAGAACGGGCTCTTTGGAGGCCCTGGACTGGACAAGGGGCTGGCCATGGCCAGACATTAAATTAACATATTTACCAAATAATAATAACTTTCATGCGAGAGAGAGATGGATACTGCAAATGGAATTGTGCGAGTCAGTTGGCTTTTCTACACATGTAAACGGCTGCTAATGTCTTATTCATGTTTGCAACTTATGAGCGGCCAGCATGTCAGTCAAACGGCCCGAAAATGGCCCATCGTTGCGTGCTCCCAACTTATTAGGTTCCACCTCCTATCTCACCTGGCCGCCGGGTGAGATGGCTCCGGCCGAATGGTTAATGGGCCTCCGCCCCGGCCAAGCCCGGCCAATTGCCGGGCTATTTATTTAAAACCGAGCTGAGGGGACACGTAACATAAATAGAGGGCAGCCCGCCCGGAGTCGAAAGCCGAGACCAATTGTTAATGGAAATCCTCGTTGTGTTTGCCTGATTCACTCCTAGTTAAATGCTGAGTAATTATAAGTTATTAATGGTGCTTGTTTATTTTTAGTCGGAGCCTTAGTTGCAAAACAATGTTTAGTTAGAGAAATGAATCTGAGTTTATGATAGAACAAGTTCTAGAAATCGTAGCTAATAAAATACAACTGAAAATATATTTTATATTCCGTTTTTAATTACTTTGAATTTTTTATTGATAGTTCTAGTTACTTTATAGTGTTACATTTACCATTTACAAAAGGAGAATTATATCTGAAAATTTTCTGTTTTGTTAAGATATATTTTTCAAGGCTTATGTTTTTTTCTGAATTGAATGCTGAATAAAAACTAGTTATAAACATCCTTGATTTCGAAAAGTTTGTTATTTGCTTTAACCAAAGTTTTGATTAGCTTGCTTTTTGTTCTTTTATCAAAACCCTGAAGCGCCTTGACCTTTAATTTACACATTAAAACTTTTTAGGAATAAATCTTTTAAAAATAGTTTTATATATTCTTTAGACCTTGAACTTTACTATTAATCCAATCCCTAACTTAAATGTCAGGCTTCTTTAATTTAGCAGAGAAATCCGAATAATTTTCACCGAGTATATAAACATTTATTATTTTTCCATAAATACTCGACCAGATTAAACTTTATTTATGGAAGGTCACAATAAAAACTATTCTATCTTAATTGACTTTTACAAAACGCTGGCTGGCTTATCACTTGTATTTTCACATTCACGATTTAATAGACATTTTATTGGTCCTTGGAGTACAAGAGTGCACAAATTGCTCAATAAATTTACATATTTCATAATGTCACAAAGTCAGATACCAATAAAAACACATAGCATTTGGCACACACACACAAAACTTTAACACTTGCTCCGACTTTATTTGAATCACTCAATCTTGACTTAGTTTCGCCCAAAACTCTGCATTTAATTTGGGAAAGTTTAAGGAACCCATAACTCGGAGAATGGCCACAACATAACTCACATAATTCGCTTATGCATTTGCCAAGCGAACTTTAAGCTAAACCACTTTCAACGACACAAAAATCCCAACAGCCATAACAATGGCCGAGAAATAAGCACAAGAAATGTGAAATGCGCCTTTTCAAGACCCGAAATCAGCTGTCACAGTGGAATAATAAAAATAATTTATTTGCATTTTATTTGCACAGCCTGGGAGTCTGGCGCTGACTTGGTTTTGTATGGGAAGATCCTAGAACCGAGGACCTACGACCAAGGACCAAGGACAACAAGTTGCCGACACACAAAAACGGAAAGGACGACGACAAAAAAATATAAAAAAGAGGAAATTATACGGATTTGACAGATGAGCGAAGGTAAGTGGAGCACAACTTTCGCAGCGGCTTTAAATTGAGCAGAAATTGTTTGTCACTGTTTGTTGGCCCCTTTGGGTCTTCTCGCTTTTCCATTTTCTATTTTCTATGTTCCATTTTTCTATTTTATGTTCGCGTATTTTGTTGCACTCTGTAGTTTTGGCCCAGTTTCTGGCTTTTGGCGGCATGAATATGCATGCGGCATAACATTGCGGGGCGGACTTCCACTCCGGGTCCGCGGCGGCGGGAAACTGCACCCGGGGCAAGGTCACGGGGATGGTTGAAATGGGGGAAAAAAAGGGGGAAAAGTTGCACTTGAGTGCCATTTGTCGAAAGAGTTGGCCCCGGCAATTTGCATAATTACAAACGCACATGTAAGCGACGCGCGGTTTCCGCCACTACACCGCTTTTCCGCTTTCCACACTCGCACTCACGTAGGGTTTCTTCGGCTACTTGATGTTTTACTTTTTTCCTGGTCAAGTATCTCGGTTGCGTTCGGCTTTCCCGACTTTCCGATTTTCCGCTTTGCCGCCCGTTGCCGCAGAACGCTTCTTACCAACTAACTGCAATTTCGGTTTTGTTCTAGCTTAAGAACGAAGTTTAGCCCACGAAGTGTGTGTGCGATCCCGAGTACAGTGAGCTTCGGGTGCCGCGGACGAAGCTGCCCGCGAAGTTGCACGACTTTGGGTTCTTCAACATTTCCCGAGGCGTCTGCGCCGAGAGAAAGGCTCTGGCAACATGTTGCCAAAGGAGAGCAAGTTTGGAGCGCCAGAGAGAGGGAGTGAGAGAAAGTTTTCATGCAGAACTTTTGCGGTAGGTTAGGGACTCTAGAGAGATGTCCCCAAAACGAACCACAAATTGTCCTAGGCCTGATTCAACTCAAGTGGTTGGATTTGTTTGGAAAATATTATAATGAATCGCAGGGGATTTAAAATCAATTCAAATGGTGTCTAAAAGTATGCTAAAGAATATATGAACATTGAAATTAACCCCATTGCATACTTTTGGACTGATTTTAATTAGATTTTAAATCTATAACAATGAGGAAGCCTTGATAATAGCGCTTTTCTACAAAAGAGGAAATTTTCTAACGTTCTTATATTTATATAATATTTTTAACTATTTTATTTTAACTTTCATTATTGTTATTAGATCTTTAATTGTCCAAATAAGTATCCCTTGCTATTCTTAGACCTCAACATTTTTTTTCTAATTTTTTTAAATTTAATGGATTAAATTACCTTAACGCTAATTTAGGTTTTTCCACAGTCAGCCAAGGACTTTTAACTTTTAAAGCTTTAAACTATATATTTTTGTTTAATTGTCCTGTGATATTTTTGTGCTTCGTTTGCATTTAAATTTATGCTATGTGAAACGACTTTTAATTGCCTAGCATAATTTAATAGAGAGCTACCAGTAAAAGCTTTATATAAATGTGAGTTGTTTGTATTTTAAATGGAAAATCCTTATCAATTATTTTTATTATACCATCTTTTATTATTTTAACCCACATATTTTTTAAACTATTTCTTTATCCAACAAAATTATTACTTAAAAACTATTCATTAATTCTCATACACTGTTCCATTTATTTATTTTGCGACTTTCCTCTCTGCGTTTTGGTTTATTTATGTTTTGGGGTCAGCCGAAGCTTGTTGTTTATGAGCATAAACACTTACGAAGACGAAAGACCACGAAATCTTGTTTTGGGGCCAGAATCGTGAACGCTCGGTTTTAGCCAAGTTTTTGCCCCAATCCTGGCTAACTCTCTGAGAGAGCGACAGTCTGTTTCGATTCCAATGTGTTCCGCTCTCTCCGCAAGCTTTCTCTCCGCTGGCAACATGTTGGATTGCTGCACTTGCAAAGTGCATTCTTTGCCTTTTTGGCTACAAAAGGAATCAACAGTTGGCCCCGAATGGTGCAGTCAGCGAGTGCTATAGGCTCTTGATTTTATAATATTTTTACTGACAATATATAACTTTTAGGGGGCGCTCACGTTTCGCTTGGGGAACGCAACTATATATTTTTTAGGCCCCTCTGAATATTTCGTGGAGCAATCAACAAAAGTGGCTACCATTCAACTCCGCCCAAAATTTCCGAGTAGTTTATGGCCCAGTCCCTCCGCTTGATGAGCATTCCGCCCCCCATTTTGAATGTGTCGTGGCACATAAAAAATATTTGCAAACTGAATGTGGCAAGTTTGGCCAAAAAAAAAACTAAAAGGCAGGAGAAAGAGAGTGCCACAAAGGTTGTGCCAACACCTCAGCTCAGGAAACGCTCGGGTACACACGCACACACAGAGATACCCAAAAGTTGTTAAAAAGTCCAAATAAATTTGTTTGTCGCCCCCAACCCTCTCTCTCTCTCGTGGAGACGCCTCACAAATGTTTGACATAAATTTATGCGTTTTGTGTGTTGCCCACGAAAACTCCTCAACTTTCCTTGTAGATCAGGTTAGGTGGCATACATCCTGGGGGCAGGGGACTGGAAAATTCAAGGGGGGGAAACTGCAGACAGTCATGGTTGAGGCTGGCAAACTAAAGTGTGTTTCGAAATTGAGTTGTCATAAAAGCATTCAGCAGCAGTCGCAGGCGCAGTCAAAGTCGGGTGTTTGATGGGGAGACAGTGGGGAGTTCTTAAAAATAAACAATATAAACTAAATTGTATTAGAAATATAATTCGGAAAAATATTTCAATTACCTCCCTTGCAGGAAATGTGAAGGTTAAATTAAAATAAAATGAAAGATTTAGGGCTCCTTGAGTGATTAAACTTGAATTCATGGCATATTTGTAGAAGGAAACTAATGGCAAATATTTTCAAATAGCAATAAATACAGAATCTTCTTAAAATGAGGCATATAAATGTTTATTTTTACAGATCAATTAAATGGTATATTAAAGATATATTAAGGCATAATCATGCTTTGATGAATCCATAATAATTAAAAGTCTATTCTACACTTTATTATTGAAATAAATCATACAAAATATGAAGCTACTTTCTTTAGCTAAGCTTTTATAAATATTTAAAATATTATATGTAATAAATTTAAGTTCAAAACACCCCACGGTAGTTGACAGCTCCTCGTAGACAATCTTTTATTTCCATGCCACTGACATCTTCCCTGGAGAAAGGGATGAACCACCTCTCCGAACAACTCCTGACTTGGCTACAACTTTGGTCTAACCCCATCCACACCCTCAATACTTTCACTATCCGGGAAATATAGGAGATGGGTGTGACAGAGTGCAAACTTTTTTCGATTTAAATAAAAAGCCAGCAATACGACAAGACTTTGAACTTTGATAGAGGTCTATAAAAAATATATAAAAATATGTCAACAACGCCGTTTGCCAAGGCTAGCCAAAGGTGGTCGCCAGCAGCAAAGTAACATGTATTTTTGTCTAACATTTTTATGGCCATGTCTTTTTTTATAACAAAACAAGCTGCCAGAGAAATTGAGACATCAATTTAGTTATTTGTATTTTATGAATTCTGTTTTATTAGCTTAGAGGGTTTAAATGTTGTTACCATATTTTCTAATTAAAAGAGGTGTTGATAAATGGGTGTTAGGCATTTAAGAAATGAACTGCACTCCTTTTCGAAAATTTTACGGAAGTCTTTTGAACAATGTTCTAGTTGCGGATTTTTTATTTCAATTATGGAATGCATTAAAATCTAAATATAATTCTGTAAAATGTAATATTGTAAGAGATTTATGTATACTTTTTAATATTCTTCTTCCAGAATTATTTTATATTTTTACAATTACAAACAGACATTACTGTAACCCTTTAATATCCATATCCAGCTTAAAAGATGGTACTGCGATTGTTCTCACGCCTGAGCAAAAGTTAGCCTCCATCTTTGGGTGTATTTTTTGTTGCTTTTCCATTCGTGGGAAAGCAGAAAATGTTGCAGGAAGTGCAGCTGCCGAACCGAACCGGCGGCGGTTTAAACATTTTTAATTAATTTACACACACTGACAGCAGCTGCTTGGCATGTGATGCACGTAAGATGCGCGGGCGTTCGGCTGCAGGAAAAGCTGGTAAAGCCAGGGGGGCGTGGCAGGCACCAGGCGGCAGGCAAATTAAGAGACGGGGGAGCCGAGAGGTGCGGATGAAATTAAAATTGTAGCGAAATACTTTTGGTTGCAGCTGCAACGCAGCAACAGCTACAGCAATGCGCCGCAGCAACTACAGTTAATCAAATGTGAAATGACATGAGAACACACAGCCCCGACAGGGAAATCGGAGCGGGAAAATCGGGGGTTAAGGGCGGTGTGGCACATAAATCAGAGCAGCCACGCCCACTTTCACCCCCGCGACCAATTCGCACTTAATTGCTTAAACAAAAACGCCGCCTTCCCCGTTTGCCATCGCACTATTGAGCAATTATGCAGAGGGAGAAACAATAGGGGCTCGGAAAAGTATGCTACACAAGGTTTTATAAAAGAAAATTAATGTATTTTGAATGTTATTATTATTATTAAATATTGTCTAAAGAAAGCTTCTTGCAGTTCAGTTGAAGCTGTCTTAAAACTCACAAAAATATTCTCAGCTTTGGACTTAGTTCCACTCGAAATTTATTTTTTTTTAAATCGAAATTAATTATAAATAGTATTAAATAAATATTAATCACCATTTCTTTTCGTGTATAAATTGAACAAAACTTTTTCGGTGGCCGCCCCAGAGAAATGGAGAGAAAGAGCTGGGGAAAAGTGAACAGAAAACCAAACGGAACGTGGCAAATGTGTTAATATATTCACGGAGGCCTCATCATCAGCGTCGTCAACGTTTTGTGTTAGCCGTATAATTTATGCGCGTTTTAATTTCATTTGGTGCCTAACAAGTGCCACGCCCACCTCAGAAGCTCTGGGGAAGGTGAAAAAGGAGGAGGTTGGGTAGGCCCAGAAATATGTTATTTTGACACCTTCAAGGTTGCGCCCATCTCAGACAACTGTCGACTCTCGGGTCGACACTTCGATGGGTTAAAGGGATCCTTGTTTAGGGAATTAAGGAATGGCAGGAATAATCAACCTGAACTTGGGATAAATCAGAAAGTAGGAGACAAGAGCACTCTTTTTAATAAAATATAATAAATAAATAGATATAATCGTAATACATTTGTCGGAAATAAGAAAAAGAATATTAAATAAAATATTAATACACTATATTTCAATTGGGAAATTACCTCGAAAATATTTAGCTACATTTCCGAGAGCTTAGATTTATTATATTTATTTTATTTAATCCTGAAGCTCCCTCCAACTCCATTGATATTCTGTATCCTGGATAGAGTATTTCCCTTTCGCTCCTTCTGTCAAATATCACCTCAATTTGTTATCCTTAACACCAAATCCTTTTTGCATATTGTTTTGTTATTCTTGCACCCCCGTTTCCATTATTCTGTCACTCCCTTCCGACACCGCCCCTCCTTGGCTTTGCCTCGAACGCATTTCAAAATTCACAATTCAAAACGTGTTAATTAGCAGGCGGCGAAGGGCGGCCTTCGGGGGGAGGAAGTTCCTTCTCCGCAAATGTGTTAATGACTGGCCCCAGCCACGCCCCTCCCCGGGCTCCTGTGCGACTTTAATTTCCGCGCGCCGCCTTCTTGAGTTTTGGATGTCAATAAAATTAGCATTTCCTTTTGTTTTTGTTCCTGTCTCGCTGTGTGTTTTGTTGTCGCACAAATTAAACTGTTTCGAGGGCGTGGCCACATTACGCAACTAAATATTCATGCGAATGAAATTCCAGAGGCCTCGTTTCCACACTTTTCCCCTATATTGACGACGCCTTGAGCGCGCAAAAGGAGAACTATTTTTCCCTTGGGAGCAGTCATAACTATCAAATTACCCAAGGATATGTGTTACTGCGGGGAAGGCACCATAAAACCGCCAAATTTATCCTTGAGTTCCTCAGCAAATAAATATAAATATTTTATTGTAATTAAGACGCGAAATTTCTCCCCAAGCGAATGGCGGGAAATTAAGTAGCAGATGTTCTCTGAAATAAATAAAATAAAGCTAAAAATAGGTTATTGTATATGGAAATTTACTTTCCTTTTCATTTTTAAAATATTTACCATTTAATTAAATAGTTTTCCTTACCAAAAACTGCCTCAAATCAATATTTTCCTTTCAAAATCATTATTTTCGTTATTTTTAATGAAGCCTATTTAACCTCCCACAGCAAGTTCTTCATATTTAACCTGCTAACCCCCTTGATAACCCCACAAATTTAGCCCGAAGGAGTCTTCTTCCTTCTCCACATTTTCCACAGTTGCTTGGTGAAAATGCAAAATGCAAAAAAGAAGGGAAAATTCCCTAACGAACATGCCTTTTGTTCCCTTCAGCTGATTTACAGCCGCAAGTTTTGCTCAGTTGCGTCCTCTTCAGTCCTTAACCCCGTTGTTGGGCAGTTAACATTTGCTGGATGCGCTCCTTAACACTTTGTTGCCGTTAATTATGCAACAGCCTTCGTCTGTTTGCAGTTTCCTCGTTTTCCTCGCTTTTTCCCCGCTCTCCACCGCCGCCTGCCTGCCATCTGCAGGCTCTGCCGGAAACTAAATGGAAACTGTCAAATGAACCGCAATTGTAATTGTGTTCGCAGAGTTTACTCCTCACGGGTTGTTTTGCCTAAAAACTCCGGCTACGAAATGATGTGTGCCTGGCGAAAACTTTCACCTGTTAATGGCACTGCACTCGCACACGAGATGGAGACGACAAGTGCAACAAACTGCCAGCCACCGAAATCTGCAGCCAAATCCCCGGCCAAAATCCTTAGCCAAATCCCAAGCCAAGCCAAGCCAACTACTCTTTGTCGTGTGCGCTGCTGCGTTTTTTGTTTTTGGTCGAAACTTTCTCGGAAAAATTGTTGAACAACTAAAACTTTAATTAAAAGTGGAAAATGTATTATTAAAACCAGAAATAAAGAGGAGACCAAATGGATCAGCAAACAGAATGTGGAGAGGTCGAAGATGGAAATACTCTCAGGTGGGATTTAGACGCTTATTTTATAAAAAGTTTTGTACAAAATAAATTGTTATTAAGAAAGCAATAGAATATTAAATATTTTATATTTTTAAGCAGAGTTTTTTTAAGTTTAAACATAGAAATAACAGAAAAAACTTTATGTGTTTCCCTACTTGTGTTTCAAATTTTTCAAAAAATTTATAAGCCTTACTTTTAGAATATTTAAATATTTATTTGCAGCAACTAAAATTATCCTACATTCACTTTAAAGGAATAATATATCAGAAACATTTTATGTGTTCATTTACAGCTTTTAAGTTAAACTGTCTTAATCTAATACCACAATTCTTACGAGTTTATAAATAGCTTGTTGCTTAAAAGAAAATCCTATCAAATTTTTTAATCAACTTTTCCCAGCAACCAACCCCGCAAAAAAATCCCAAGTAACACCAGTGAGGGCATCAATAGTGGGCTTCCACATTTGGCAAGGAGACACATCAGCATCTGCATGTGGAGATCCATTGCAGCAGTGCAGCGCCGCTCCGTCGTTGGACATACGAGAGGCAATTGCAATGTGCATTTATTCAACTGTAAATCAATAAATTTTAATTAAAATTGCAGCCATACGCAGTGACCCAACGACCCAATCAGCCGGGCCAATTGTCCTCGCTTTTGTGCATGGGTCTCCGTCTCCCCCGCCGAAATAAATGAAACATCAAAATGCCGGATCGTGGGGCACAGGCACAGGCACAGGCAGCAGCTTTTAACTAAAAATCGTCCGAGGCTGGAAGCTCATAATGCGCATTTCCGTTGCCGCTAAGCGTCGCTCAGCATATAATTTGACATTTGACAAGGTCGCCCTCAGATTTCCGCCCAACATTTTGCCCCAAACTTCTCCACTGCCCTCCAATCCCTTGATAATTTCGTTATGCATTTCGATTTTGGCAATTGCCATTTGTGATTTGCAAATTGTGATTTTCGATTTGTAGATGGCAAATTCCGAAACGTGATTCGTGTGTGTTGTTGTGTGTGTGTGTGTTTGGCATTTCGGTTGTTTCGCGGAACAATATTACGCATACGACATGTTGGCCATGACAACAGCCCTCGATTTCGACACACAGATGGCGTTGAAACACCCATCAGCGACATGCACGTTTCCTTTTCAACATTTTCGAGATCAATCTGCGCAAAGTGATTATCGCCAAGGAATAGAGCATTAGGAATTAGAATTAGTATTAGAATTTAAAATTTAGTTTGAAATTTCCCAAAAAAAAACAATGAATTTAAAATTGTTATAAAACTGTTGTTATTATAATCTAATAAATTTTACCTATGCAAACTTAAAAGTTTTCTTTTATTTTGTCATTTATGCATAATTCATCTGTATATTATTGAGCTAATGAAGTGAGCGTGCAGTGTTCGCTCTTAGCTATTTCATTTCTGATTCCGAGATTATTCCAAAATTTATGCAGGAATGCGCCAGCGCCATCCAGCTGGGCTCTGTGCATGTGGCTCCGGATCTGAATCGAGTCTCGTCCTCCGATTTCCCACTTTAACATAAATCTTGCCACGAATAGCGCTATAACATATACACAATCGCACACACCCTTGTAAGGGCAACAAATCATCTAAATGCGAGGAGGTTGCTTGAGGTGTTTCGATTGTGATTTGAGTGGCGATTGAGAATGTGGCCGGGAGCTGAAATGGGTCTTTGATTGAGGGAACTTCTCAGCTGCGAATGGTAAGTGGGAACTCTCAAGTTATGAGGTGTAACCCCAAAAACTACTTGTAGTTGTGGCACATTATTGAGTACCCCTTAAAGGCTTTAATTTAATATATATAAGTGCAGTGAGGAATTGTGATTAATCTGTGCTGTAAAGTTATTAAAGTTTAGTTTACTTAGATGAGTTTCGATCTTCATTATAGATTTTCTGTGATTTAAGGATTATTAGGTTTTGTCTGTAAGATTAGTAAGGTTTCTCTTGATATATTTTATGACTTCTTGTTAACCAAAACAATATTGTTTTACTTAAATGTATGTTGCTGTAATAATTAATTAATATTTTTTTAAGCCTGTTATTAGAAACTAGACAATGTTTTCTCAATTTAATTATTTAATTTATTTAAATATCCCTAACATAATCTAAAATCCATAAGAAATAATTAATAACCAATAAATTCTTGAATCTCCTGTAAGCTTACGCCCATCAAAACATCATATTTAATAGAAAAAACTTTCGAAATAAAGGAATCCACAGAAGCGAACTTACTTCAGGCTCCCATCTCGCTTACAAGAACCGTTGGAAAATGCATAGCTGCTCATAACCGGGCTAACTTTTCCCCCGCAACGCACACACACACATGTGCATTTGTGTGACGAATTGTAATACAAATGAGCCCAAGCACAGGAGAAGCCAAGTAACCTCACCTCGGAGCCCATTTCCCCCATTTTCCTGAGGGGGGCGCCGCCCATGGTTTTCCCTGTTTCCCGGCACGTCGTTTAGTGCAACAACTTAATTTGCATATCAGCGCCGCCAAATTGCACGCGGCATGCAATGATTGGCGAGAGGGGGCGCGAAACGTCAGGGGGGAAAATGGGAAAATTGTTTTGCAGGCTGCGGAAAACTCATGCGCATGCAAAGGCGAACACACTTCATCAATTTGCCAATAAACTTGTGAGTACTTGGCGCAATAGTTGCCAACATTTCAATCAGGCCAAACACTCGGCTAGGGTTTTGATTTTTCCCACTACCAATTTCCCGCTTTTCCGCCTTGCCCGCCTTTCCGCCCTGCCCGCCCGGAACACTTGTGCGAACTTTTTGAGTCAGCGCAAAAATTTTATGCACATGGCATAAAATCGAAATCAAAGTTGTTGCTGATTTGGCGCAAAATTAACAGGCAAAGCAGGCGCTGAGCTGTCAGCTCTCTCTCTCTCTCTCTCCCCTCACTCCCCCTCGATTTGGCCCAGCAGGACCTTCGTCCTTTTCTTTTTGAGGGCAATTAAAGCGAGGAACCACTGGTCTCCCGAGGAGGCCTCGCCGCTGCGACTCGCTGCGCGTCTTGTCTCAAATTAAATTTGCATTTCAAATTCCGTTTTTGTTGACATCCGGCAGTTTCCTTGGGCGGCGGGCTGGAACTTTGCAAATCAAAGCATTTAGTTTAGACAAATCCAAGGGCCAGGGAACACCAACCAACAAGAAAAACAACTGCCAACACATAAACCAACAAACGGACAGGAAAAATATCTGAGGAGAAAAAAAACGAAAAGCCGAGGAACTCGAATGAGCAGGTGCCTGCCTGCATATAAATCAAAATAATTTCGTTTGGGGTGCTGTAATTTCACAAGAAGAGAAATGGGAAGTGCACTGGGAAAATTTTAAGGTTTTCCTTAAGAAAAATTAAGAAAATAGGAAATTAAAATATATAAACAAATATTATTAGAGGCTAGAAATTAATGCAAGCTCTGAAAGCTTCTAAAAGATATCAATAATCTATTCTGATAGAATTGTTACTGAAAAACCCTTACTTAGAAGTAAATTTACTTAGAATTTTGCAGATCTTTTTTAAGGAAAACGGGAACAATATGAGAGCTTATTACATTAAAAAAATACTACAATATGAGGAAATAATTAATTTAATAATTCCCAGTAAATGTCTTAATCCCTGAAAGACCAAACCCACAAACATGATTTTATTTTCCTCATTTATTGTCATTATTTTTTCCTATTTTCCTTCAAGTGCATAGCAATGGTTAGGAGAAAAACCCGGGAGAACAGGGGGGAAAAATCATGAAAAGGACAAATGAAGTGAAATTTAAATGATTGCATACTCGGAGGCGTTTGTTGAACCACTTATTTTCACCTAATTGCACACTCGAGTGGACAGACGATGCTTTTTCCACTTGGCTGGGCTACCAGGGAGTCGGTCACTCCACTCACTCCCCTGCCTAATCCTGACTCTCTCCCACTCCCCAGTCGCCAGTCGTCAGTGTTACGCAACAAAGTCACAAAATATTTGCCAAACATTTCGTGTCCAACATTTTATCCTTCCTTCCCCCTCGATAAGAGATGCCCCTCCCTGCTCCCGGAAATGTTGAACCAATATTTGGGTGCGTGTGCCGACAGCATTTGTGTAATTTGTGAGCATTTGTTGTGTTTGTGACAATAAGCGAAAACCAATTATAAAGCGGCACAAGAAAGTGAAAGCCGGAAATTGCCCAGAGTGTCAAAGGGCCAAGAAAGGAAAAGGAACGTGTCAGGGACATGAGCAAACACTCTCGTGTATGTGGGGTTAAAGCAAGGACATGGAGGAGGAGAAGGAGGAGGACTGCGAACCGCAGGCAGCTCATTAAAGGCCCAAGTTTTTACTCTCCTTTCTTCGTCTTTCACTTTTGTTTCTTTGGTTAATTTTTGTGCGACGAACGAACAGAAACAAATTTCATGCAAATGGAAATGGAAAATGCAAATTAACAAGTTCCTTAATGGGACTTGTGGGTGCCTGCAACTCCTCCAGTGCCTGTAAAACTGCCAAAGAGTCTTGAAAATCTTTGCTGTTTTCAATTAAAAGTTGGCAGGAACGGCTGCGAATCTATGAAATCCGAGTGGCTCCTTAAGAGTAGTGATTTTTGGAATTTTTAAACCATGAATACATATATTTGGGTATACTCTAGAGCTCTTGTTACGCTTCTGAACGATTTTATTGACATACCAGCTTTGTGACATAGTAGTTCCAAATTGTCCGTAAGATACCATATTATTTAAGCTTCTCGACTCCACTTTTACAGCTCTATCAATCAAAAACCCACAATCGATTCTTGACGATACAATTTTTGCGAAAATGTTCCGAAAAGTGTTCATGGCGCCGCCAAAAACACTTCCCAAATATGGGTACTTCCATGACATGTCGGGGAAAAGCAATGATTTCTTTACGGGTAACCCATTTCTGCCTCAACCAATTTCCTCGCTCCACCCCCCGATTTTCCACTTCCGAATTTTCCAACGCCCGAATTTCCCCACCACACAAACTCTTGTTACGCGTTCTCAGCCGCACTGCATGTCATGACACGAGCAGGAAATGCGTTTTCTGACGCCGCCGCTGAAGATGGCGGCAGTGGTGGGACCGGAAGGGGGCAGCGGTGGTTGCATAGAGAAAAAAAATTAACCTTATCTTAAGAAATTATTTACATAATAATAATAATTATTGATATTATTACAAATATATTATTATTTCTTTTCTAGAATTTTTCCAGTTTAAAGTTCTTATAGTTTTCCAATTACCTTATTATTATTATTTATTTATATAATATTTTTAGGATTACTCACACAGTACAGTAGTAATTTTTGTACATTAAGAAAAACACAAATCAATGCCTATAAATAATCCATTATGTCACGTTTTTCTAAATTTAGCACAAACATTTCGTTAAATTTCTTTTACAAACATTTAAAATATTCAAATTTTTTTAAAGATTTTCTCTTAGTGGGTGCGGGAATTTCAAATAGCTGCTGTTCTTGGTTTCTCGGTTAGGTTTACGGTTACGGTTTTTTGGCTATGCCGTGTGCCCGGTTCCGTTTCTTGTGCAGCAAGCGCAGCGCCATAAATATTTAAATTGTGCGACGCCACCGCCACCGCTGGAACCACCCAGCACCACGTCCCACGCCCGCTTCAAGCCGCTATTTAAACCCCTTTTTCGCACCACCCTTTGCGGCCCTGTCTTGCTTGTTGCTTGCCAGCTTATTTTTTGACAGTTATCGATTCGCTGGCTGCTTCAGCTGCAGATCCTGATTCTGTTTCTGATTCTCATGCTGATTTTGATGCCGTCTTTGACTTGAGTCTGAGACGTTTTATCTTGCAAGAAGTCATGTGCAATTCGTGGCCTAAATTATGCATAAAAGTCAGGTGGTTGGAGGTGAAAATAAATTATGGAAAAGATCTTTTAGGACAATGTATATCTGCCAATTTTGATAGTTCTCTTTATAAGGATAATTATATTACATACTCACTCCTTCTCGTGCGGCAGCTCGAGACTTTTCCCCAAACTCTTTCTACAATTTCTGAATATTTAAGTTTTCTGCCCATCGCCTCCAAACCTTAACCTCCTTTGATTGAAATGTCAGTCGAGCAACTCAATTAACTAGGGCCAAAAAGGCCTGCAGTCCTTTTAAGACGCTGCATAAATCGATGGTTGGAATCAAAAATACTACATTTGTTTGCTCAAGTGATTCAGATTGAGATGATTCAGATTATCATGTTTTCTCTTGCCATGTATTTAATATTTGCCAACGTCGCTCCTTCGGGGCGAATCGTGTTGGCAAACTTTTCATAATAGACGTGCAAATGTTTGCAAAATATTTACAAAACCATCGAAAATATGTGAAGAATTATTGAGGCATTTTTTAAGGGGCGGAGGCGTTGTATTTTTATAGAAGCCCATTGGCAATGGGATAAATATTTGAGGAAATTAACTGGCCGGGCAACACTTGTTCTTGTTGATTAAACCTCAAGAGTTTTGGGAGTTTAACCAAAGGCAAATATTTTGAGTTGGGTTTATTAGATTGTTTTTGTTGGAAAAATCAATGCAAAGTTAAAAGAGTGTGTGATTTTAAATTAAATACATTTAGTAGAGATAGAAGATAGAAAGATGAGGTAAGGCTATTTTAGGCGCAAAATTTTCATAACCAATTTTAATAGCAAGTGAAAAGTAGTATTAAAGCTGATAAATATTACAGATATATATTTGCAAACTTGAAAATATGATAAAGCAATTACAACAGTTTCACAATATTATCCAAGGCAAAGAAAAATTCCCCCAGAACCTATTACTCATTGTAGGCTTACTTCAATACTTTAATGACTCAACCCTGCCAATTGAAACCCTCATGATGCCTTAGCTTAAAAAATTGCTTAAAAGCTTTTCCACAAAAAAAAAGCTTTGCTATCAAAAAACCAAACTCAAATTTGGCTGTTATCTATCGATTATTTTGTTTTCACTTATCGATATTTTCCACGGTTAACCCCCTTCAACAGGCACTGAGCTTTTTGATTTTTACGACTGCTGATATTCAGGCGTTTTATTACTTAGTCAGTCGCATGAGCTGCACACTCACCAAGTTCAGTTACCAGCGATAAGTCGACCTATTTGGACGTCCACGAAATCTTCAGTTGACCAATTAAGTTTAACAAAAATTAAGCCACAATGCCACCGCCGCACGATCATTGTGGAGGGCCTCGCCGTGGACCTGTGATCAAGGTCCAGATCGCACCACCATGGCCACGGCGCCACCATCGTCCGCCAACCCAGGTTGTGGTGGTTCAGCAGCCTCCGCCGCCCCCACCCCCAGTGATGGTGGTGCAGCAGGCGCCGCCACCGCCATACTATCAGCAGCCCCCACCACCGCCGCCCGGAGGCAGCCATTACCACAATCCGCAATATTGAGAAGGAAGTGCCCCAAAGAATTTTCACTATGGTGGAGGAACCACTACGAAAATGAATTTATTTTAGAGTTAACATAAGAATCCAATCTAAATAAAATATTAAATGAAAATCCTACAATAAATACAGTGACAACAAATTAAAAAATAAATTATTTGTTATAGAAACTAAGGACAAGGCTATACTAATGTTAAGTAAACCAAGAGTTTTATGAGTTTATTAAATTTAAAAACCTAAAATATCTTTACTTATATTTTTTCCTATTTAATTAGAATTCAACAAGTATTATTTTGACTTTTCGCTTAAAATTTCCCTAATTTTGTATTATTATTATTAGTATGAATTCTAATCATTTTAATTTTAAAGAGCAAATGACGAAATTTTACCCACATTTTCGTAAAAGATTCTATTTCTTTTTTTAATTATTCGAACTCTTTTTTTATTACCACCATTTATTATCGGAACACCTGTGGTAATTGGAGGCCCAACATATTTTTGTATTTACTTTCGTAGTAGTCTAGATGAAATTCTCTCTTTTCTCAGTAAAAGCCTACATTTTCCACTTTTTTGCAATAACATTTTGCGCCTATCTGAGAGATAAGAACCCTCACACTCGCCGATAAGCTCGGGATCAGATAGTTGGGTAAACAAAAGGGGTAA
The DNA here is from genome assembly GCA_008042535.1 of Drosophila tani. Taxonomy (NCBI): domain Eukaryota; kingdom Metazoa; phylum Arthropoda; class Insecta; order Diptera; family Drosophilidae; genus Drosophila; species Drosophila tani. The sequence continues at coordinate 130,476 of VNJO01006922.1, read as the reverse complement.
GGGAGGCATAGCAAAGCCCGATCAATACTATTCACCTGTGAATGCACAACTGTCCGTCGGCCAACGTTATCAGACCTTGTCGGATGACTAAGGCCACTCCTTATCGCTGGAATAATTCCCATAAACCCTGATTGATGGAGCCCCAGACTTCCAGTGCGGCTCGAGTGGAGCATGTTTTGGTTTAGGCCTTCCAGTGTTCTACGCGTTGCTGACTGCCGAGGTTGGTTGGGTTGACTGTCAGCCAGTGAATCCACTATGCGGTACTATGAAGATCCATGTGGCTATCCTGCTCGCCATCACCATGGTCGTCCAAATATCGAGATTGATGTGGTTCCCGGTTGGGGTGGCGCATACTATCCGCCGCCGCCTCCGCCTCGGCCCTCCGAGATTGTCTACGTAACGCCAGCGGCCACTTACCTGCCAGGCGGTGCCCAGGTGGTGATGCCGCAACCCTATGGAGGCGTCCAGGTGGCCACCAACGGCTACTATCCGCAGCAGCAGCAGGCCTACGACTACCAGTATCAGTATCAGCAGGGCTACAACAACCCTCCATATCCCCAGTGGTGAACAGAAGGATGATTCACCTATCGAGCTATCATCAGACTAACTTAAGAACTCAACTATAGCCACACAATGTTCCCAGTTCAATGATTAATCAATTATACCATCGATAAAGTGTAGAGTATTCCAATAAAAGTGATGTATTCCGATATCTTTGTGTATGCTCATATGTATTCATGTTTCGGTTATTATTATTGTTGAAGAGGTGATGACAAGGAAGATATACCCATAATAAGAACCAAACTGAGCTATTTTATGGTTTAAAGTTCAACATCAAATTATTACATCAGTATTATCAATTAATAATAATCCAATATATAGTATGTATGTATAATATTGCCTTAAATCTGTGGGAGCTCTTATATTTATGATTCGCCTATATGCAATAATAAACAGAAAGACGATCCAGCTATCAAGGGAACTCAACTAAAATTCAACAACGTAAAATTAAAAATAATAAAAATGCTACAACACAAATATCAATATACTTCGATAAATCTCTGAGAGCTCATACATTTTTGTAAAGTAAAGAAAAATCTAGCTCATCGCAATTATCTGTATAAGAAATTAAATATAATTACCACAATATTCCAAGTTCAATAACAAATAAATTGTATTATCGATAAAGTGTAACCGATATACACAAACACAAAAAAAAAAAAACACATAAATCGTTTTGCTTTAATCTTAAGTTTATGGAATGACAAAAGAAAATGCGGCAATAGATAGTGAGTTCTTTTGATAAGACAGACAATACGATGATTATTTATACAGTTATACCGTAAAAAAATCAATGAAAGAAATGGGTTTTTCAACAGCCGAAAAATGTGGAATCCATTTTACTTTCCAAAAATAATTATAATTTATACTATTTTTAAAACAGTTTAAGTTAGGAATGGTATTAAAATTATATAAATAAATTATCACAAATATTAAAGGGAATAAACATATTGTGCATAATTATGATATCTTTCGATTACAAAGTCTGAAAATTTAAATGAAATACTTTTTTTTCATGGGTTTAAATTTTAGAGTAAAGTAAGTAGTTTGTAATAAGTAATAAAGGCCCTAGAAAAATTATCCATGAAAAGTATTTCACAAATGGAATTTTATGTCGGGTTTTATATATTTATATTTATATTTTTATATATTTCGAATTGTTAAAGAATTTTGTCTTAATTCTGCATTATTTCGCTTTCATGTTTGTTTTACTAAATTTAAAATGTAATATTAATGTGGTATTAATATAATTATAATATTTAATAAATCGCTTGACATTTAATTCGAAAAGGTTCAAAAAATCTTTACACTATTGCATCGAGTCATTGCAACTTCGGATGAATCACCAATGCGAACTCTTAGATATATTTCCCATACTTCCAATCTTGTCCTTCCCCCAAACGAAAAATGTTATGATTCACAAAAGCCTTGAACTAACGAAATGCGCCCGAAAAAATCAAAGCTCATTTGCCTTTGCCTACACCCCAACCCTCCCCTGGCTGGAAGGAGTTTATCAACATTATTTTTTTTTATCAGAGAAGACATTAATTCCACCTGACAAGATAAAGAACTAAGCTTCTGGGCAAAAATATACATAACAAAATTTAGAAAATTCCCCCCAATTAGCGATAAAGTTAGCCTTAAATAGTTTGGCAGGTGGAGGAAAGACTTCAGTTCGACCCAAGAGTCAAAGGCAGCAGCTACACCGGCGAGGATACTTTTTGGATAACTTAAGCACAAAGATGCCCTACTACGAGGAGGAACGACGTCATCACCATCACCACCATCATGGTGGCAGGCCCATTGTCGAGGTGGACATTGTTCCGCCAAGGATCCCCAGGCCAGTGATCGAGATCGGAGTGGGCGGTGGCTACCGCCCGCCGCCACCAAGGGTGGAGGTGATCACCCCGGCCGCTGTCTACCAACCACCACCGCCGCCCATCGTCGAGGTGGATGTGGTCCGTCCCGGAAGGCCGTTCATCGAGTTCAACATCGGTGGTCGCCGTCCGCCCCGCGAGGAGGTCATCATCGTCCAGCAACAGCCACCACCAAGGTGGTAACTTAATTCCGGCTCTGACTGGCGAATTGGAAGAGTGAACTAATTACAAAAAATGCAAAAAAGGAGAGAGCAATGTCCAACAGTGTTCACTGCATTCACCGGAAATTTGATAGTTTACACCTAGATTTTAATTAAAATATTGTAAAGAAAAATATACAGAACCTCAAACCTAAATGGAACTTGTTTTTTAAATTGCAAATTTAAGAATTTCTCTAAATAAAACTGTTACTTATTTAAATAAAATAAAAACACCATTGAAAATTTTAAAATAATCTGTACTTAATGTAAATCTAAGAGCTTAAACCAACTTCCTTTCCAAGACTCTGTTTTAAACAATAAATCCAAACCGTGTTCACTCCTTCCAAGTTAATATATTGTTTACTTCTTAAATAAGTAAAAAACCTTAAAAAAAATATCAGAAATGCGTTTCCAACTTTAAAATTATTTTTGAATATTAAATACATATGTTTTTTTCAGCATTAAACTATATTTTCTATAGAATTACGTATACGCCATTCACCCGTATTCACCCGCTCATACATATTATTAAGCAAAAAGCTTTTTTCCTTATCGAGTAAATTCTGTGCTGGGAAATCCATTCCGTTGTTTGCTTAAATAAGTTAAGTGCATTTTATTTTAATTGAAATTCACATGATTGGTTTTCAATGTCGGTTCTTGCACTCGCACGCTGAATAAATTCACATATATGGCATTAATTCGGAATGTTAATGGCGCAAATATAAAAATTTAACTACTGGTGAATGTCATAAACAATGGTTAAGGCTTTTGCTTGCCATTTCTCTCTCTATCTCTGTTATCTCCACACATAATTGTTTTGCCATTTTTTGCTCGCCTTTTGTTGCTATCTGAGTTGTCTGCAATGATTGATGTCCTTTGGCAGAGCCTGCTTATCAATTAGAGTAAAATTAGTAAAAAAAACACATAAGAATAGTCTTTAATTATGTTCGATTTGTGTAAATTTAAATTGTTGGCTTAAAGCAATTATAGAGTTTGGGAATAATACATTAATTAAGGAATTAATAAATTAATCTCGAATATAGTGGAAGTAACTGATTAAGTTTTTTTAAATTTAGACTATATTAAAATTTGCCTACTTTTTTTATATTTTTCTATATATTTAAACCTATTTAAATAATTATAAATAGTTAGAGAATGCACCGCAATGACTAATGAATAGCAGTATTAATTTTGGGGCAACCCTTCAAAGTCCTCAACTAGTCGAAAATTAAGTACTTTAAATAAGCAGCCCTGGCAAAAATGAATCACTGCAAATCAGCAGAGACAACGCACTTGATCGAACTACAAAAATCGATAAGAATATCAGGGGATTTCCTTATCACAATCAAACTTACAGTATATAAGTGGAATAAATAAATGGTGGACAGCAAGTGGAAAACCAGTCAGCCCAGGAAAGCTAAGGAAAACAGGTCCCCACAAAATCAAGGAAATATGGCCGATGTGAATATCATCAATGTCCAGTGCGAGTGCTATCATCGTCGTGGATTGCTCTACGTGGCTCGCCCTTGGGTTTGGGGACGTCCTTGCCGCCGATGCCAAAGGATGATGTCCAGGAACATCATGGTGGTGCCTGCCCAGGCTGGAATCTCCGTTGGAGCTACTACTACCACCACTACCATGGTGCCGATTTCAGTCACTTCATACTAGAAACTAGGAAAAATTGGAGAATCCAATCTGGAGAAACGATTTCCTTCTTAAAGAGATTATTCTCATAAAGACTGACTTTTATTTATAATTAAATAAAATCGATTACATTTCTATCAACAAATAAATACGTAACTTTGAGTATAAAATCTTAAAGTTCTCAAGGAAAACAAATGTCTTTGAAGTTAAGGGGTTAATTGTTATTGGATTGCAGAAAAAAATTGGTTTATTAATAACCCAGAATCCTTATATTGATATCAGATTTAAAAAAACACACTACATATTTTCCAACATTTATATATTTTGAATTGAATTTTTAAAAATTATTTGTTGCGCACTTCTTGGTTTAAATGTCCACCTAGGGGTGCTGAGTCTCCCTAATTTCTTCTAGTGTAAACTGAATATCTGCCAGACGGCGCTCGATTTTGGCCTGTTGCAGCTCCAACCTGTCCAGTCGCTCCTGAGTTGCGTTCAGGGTGAAAGCATCCCGCAGGCTCCACTCTTGCTCATGGAGCTCTAGATGAGTGATCAGCCGCTTCAGTCTCGAGAAGCAGAAGCCAGCACACTGGGTCTCCGGGTCTCTCAGTAAACACACAAATTGCGACGAAGCCGAAGACTCTGCCTCGGACTCTGCATACAGATTCAAGGCAAGAAGTGCAATGAATAAATATATTCCGAATTTAAACATATTAACTGAGGGACAACCACTGAAGAAAAGAGTTTGCCATGAACTGATGCTGAGTTTATTTAGGGACCTACGAAGAGGCTTTCATTATTAGTGATAAGCAACCAAATGCGTTTTATTAATATATTTTTTTTTTTTTTTAAATATTCTAGGGGCGGTAACCTTTGTCCCTGGGGACCAGGCCTTCCATTTAGTTTCATAAAAGAGTATGTATGTATGTATGTAAGTATGTACACGTTAATAAATAGTACATAAATAATAAAATAATATAAAAGGTTATAAGCTTCAAAAAGAACATTGAATTGAAATGTTATGATTGTTAAAGACTTCAAAATCTTCTCAAAAATCTATTTTTAGTTGACATATATTATTTTTAGAAGTTACATTTTTAATATAAAGTAAAACACATTATTTTTTTTTAATATTTAGGAATGACTCATAATTAATTAACTGATCTTCGGGGCAACCCCCAAGTATCGAGGAAAACTCTAGTGAGTCAGCCTTAAAATCAGCATACAGCCATCCCTGGTCAAAGTGAATCACGATAACAGCAGTGGCCCAAACTTGATCAATCACTGCATTGATAAGCGAATCCCCAAGATTTCCTTATCGAACGAAGCACGGTGCACATAAACGGAATAAATAAGTGGGCAACAGCCACTGGAAAAGCCAGTTAAGCGAGAAAACTTCAAGAAGGAAGACCGAAGTCCGAAGTCGAGGAAATATGGCCGATGTTAATATCAATCTGCAGTGCGAGTGCCATCATCGTCGCGGAGTTCTTTACTACGCCAATCCCCTGGCCTGGGGACGTCCTTGCCGCCACTGTCGAAGGATGATGTCCAGGAATGTAGTAGTAGTGCCCACCCAGGTGGCTGTTCCTGCCCAGGGGCCCGTTCAAACCACCACGACCACGACCACTACTTCTGTGCCCGTCAGGGTCACCACCTACTAAACTCGTCCCAGTTCCATGACATTGTTGATTTTTAATGTGGAGAAATTAAATAAAAATTCATTTAAGAAATTGTTAAGTAAACAAGCAAACATTTCATCGAAAGACTGTATTTTTTCTATTTTATACAAATATTTTGGGGAGCTCTTTTAGCTGAGTATTATTTATATATAAAATATATACGAGAGTGATTATTAATTACATTTTTATTAGGCACAAAAAATTATACTGCGTGGGATTTTAAATTTTATTTCGACTACACATTGCAAGTCAGACCTGTATTATTTTAGTTTAAGCATTTAGGTTTCGGTTCACATAAAAAGAGGAAAAAGAGGATTTAAATATTAACACTATAAGCCTATATTTTCCAAGCATTAAATAGATTTTTAAAGTTAAATTAAATTTTAAAAAATATATATATACATTAACATAATTAGAGATCGTAAATGACCTTAATCAACGTAATATATTTATTAGCGAGTATATTAAATAAAACTATAATTATATTGCCTGAATTTGATACGGAGTTTATTTTATATAATAAAATATTACATAGTATTTATATTATATCTACTACGCAGTATATTTTACATAATAAATGTATTACGTTCCTTGTAAAACACGTGAGCTGATATTATTCCTGATAATAGAATTAGTGCAAGTGTACTGACTTATGAGCAAGTGATCCATAGAATGATAGACAAACTACAGTATCAATCTCAATAGCTGAGGCTATAGATTATTGGTCCTGATCTACCGTAACACATATATGTATATAGCTTTCTAGCTCCCCGAAATGACTCACAAACTCGACATGATCCCAAGGCAACCCCCAGTTATGTGGACGCCCATGATTCAGAGACCTAAGCCAACCAACGAACCAGAATTATAGATTAGAAAGTATTGTCAGCCAGCCCTGGTAAAACTGAATCACCAGGGGAGCCAGCAGCACCCAGCAACGTTGATCGATCAATGTACCGATAAAAAGCGCAGAGGATTTCCTTATCGCACCCACTGTCCGTTGTGGGACACTCGCTTGCCAAATAAATAAATATATAAAGAATACCGCCCAGAAATCGGACAGTAAGCGAAGGGAATTCGTAGAGGAAAGAGCAAAAATATCGCAAATAAATCCAGTAACAATGAATAACGTTAACATTAATGTCCAGTGCGAGTGCTACCATCGGCGCGGACTCTTTTACTACGCCTGGCCCTTGGCCTGGGGACGTCCTTGCCGTCGCTGCCGAAGGATGATGAACAGGGGCATTGTGGTAATGCCACAAGTGTCGATGCCCGTTCAGTCCACGACCACTACAGTGGTGCCTGCCCAGTGTGCGACCAACTGGCAGATGCAGCAGCCAATGATGCAGCAGCAAATGCCAATGCAAACGCATATGCAAATGCAGGAGCCCCAGATGATGTCCGCCTTGCCACCGAAGTACGATCAGGTCGTGGCCGCCAACTAAGGGATGTTGCAGATCTTTTGTACAATTTATAAAAACACAATAAAAGCTCTTTGAAGAACATTGCAAAATCTATGAAAATCTTGCTGAAAAATCGGTCTTTAATATTAATTAAATTATGTTAGAAGTAATTGAAGGGTATTCAATATATTTGTTTAAAATACAAAGCCTTAAATTTGAAATTGCTAATAATGTCAAGTTTTCCTGTATAAAAACTAAATCAAAAACTTAAAACATAATATACGTAATAAACTACGCAATATAAAGGCAATCAAAATAAAAAAAATTATTTTTATTAGTTTAGTTATTTAACTATAGAAATAAAAAAAAAAGTTTTAAAAAATGCAAAAGTCATCTTCCCAACATTTGTTATGACAAAAAAAAAAAACCTAATTAAGATCGTTTAAGGAACAGAGCGGCACAAACGGAAGGTTGTAGCCGGCCCAAAATCCCAGGTGAAACCCAGTTATATGAGAATTAATTGGCCCCGATGCTGCTGCTGCCGCTGCAGCACAACAGCGTTGCCAACTACTTTGTGCAATTAAAACAAATTGTATCTAGCAGATACACGAAGCTGGTTAAGACCTAACTAAGTTGTTCGCTGTGTATCTTAACATCTGAACCCAGAATTTTGTACACCCTCCGAGAAAAGCACACCGAATGTATTTCAAATACAACTTTAACGCTTAAATAAGATATTATTCGTATATATTGTTTAAACATATATACGAGTACAAATTCAAAATTAAGAATTTCAAAAGAATTTTCTTGTTTATAAACAATGGAAACCCCTGTGGTTTTCAAAGGGTATTTAAAGCCACAACCTAAAAATGTAGATCCCGCTGTGTTCGTTGTTTCCAACTTAACAAAGGTCTCTAACCAGGTTTAGCAGCATCATAAAACTTTTCTGCACCTAATAATTCATATTAAACTTGCCCCGGCTACTCGCTCGGACCTCTGTCTTGTCCTCCCTTCTGCAGCCGCCCCCTGTCTATTTCTATTTTCCCCGCTCGGGTCACTCATTCATTCCTCGCCTCATCCATTCATTCATTCAGTTTAAGAACAAAGGCTGCAACAAGCGTAGACCAAGGAAGCCAGTAGAATATGGCTTGAAGTTGGCTTTCTGTGTGGTTTAGCGAGGGTTGAATAATTAATAATATAAGTTAAACAAATACATATAAATATTAAATTAAATTGGGCACTAATTTTTAGCACGTATAAATAAATTAAAATATTGTAACGCTGTTGCATGTTATTTTTCTATCCAAGAACAAATAATGAAAAATGTACGGATTAAAATTATCTATTTTCACAAATATTACTGTTAAAAAATTGTCTAGTGAAAAATGGGAAAGATAAACCTTTTAAAATAAAAACAATATAACTCGTCTTTGACAATTTTAAAAATATTTGATCAGTTTTCGTGGCTGTTTGCATTATTGTTTTACCTAATATTATTGAAATATAAACACCTACGTCACTTAAAAAGCTTAACTTCTCTACTAAAGAACCTGCAAACTCTCTCAACTTACCGACCCAACTATTAACCCACTCTATGCCACCTTAACACCTTTTTGCGCCCCCAAAACTTAATGTTTTCCTTTAAACATTAGCTTCATCAGAGACGCCGGCGACCTGTTTTCGCTGTTGTTTTATAAACAATGAACATATTATGTGCCGGGGCGAACAACAATGCCGTGGGTGGAAAAGCGCTTAGAAAACGTGTCGGAAAATGGGGGATGGGAAGTGGGGGCTCTGAAGGCAGTCAAAAAACAAGGTGTTTCCGACAATTTTTGCCTGCCGTAGGCCAACGTCAACGTCATTGTCGACCGTTTAGCGTCTTGGAAAATTCCAAAACGATTAAGGGGGCGTTGGGTGTTAAGTAGCCGGGAGTCCTTAACCCCTTTGCGTTCTTTTTGGGTCCGCCCACTGCTGCCTTATGATGATTGAGGAACCTGCAGTTAGCCTCAAATGATTTCCTCCCCCACACAGCCTTAACCCATTATTTTGAGACCTTCCCCCGTGTACATTGCTTAGATTCCTGCCCGGCAGCCTGGCCCTATTTTGATTTGGCCCTTTGTTTTGTTTTGGCTTTTGTCTGCCCGCTTAGAGAGAGAGATATTTTAGCCAGGAACATTTTTAATTGTGTTTCCGGTAATTTACACTCTATTAAAAAATTTACTCCTCCATAAAGTGAGCTATTTCTCTCTCTCTCTCTTGTCCTGGATCCTTAACCCTTAACTAGCTGCCAGCCTGGCCTGCATTGTGAAATCATCTTTTCATTATTCTGGCTCATCAACAATATCGTTATTATCATCATCATCACTGTGGAGGAGCAGGCCTGCAAGTCCCAAGCCTCGTTGGCTTTTGTCTGCCTCGGCTGCTGCTGTTGGCCAAATCAAATTACATTAATAACTAGACTTTGGGCTCAAATCAAGCTCACAAAAGGGGAGTGATTTTCCCGCCCATTTTCCATCAGCAGAGAGATCCTCCTTTTGGCTCCACTCTCCACTCATCGAATCTGTGGGGCAAAGTTGTTGGCAAATTTTAAACAAAAAGCAAAGTCCAAAAGCAGCAGGTGGAGAAAAAGAAATCCGAAGGGAAAGCCGCAAATTTTGGGAACACTTTACCGGCCACACCCAACAGTTGCCGCCCCTTTTCCACACAAACACACACACAATCTAGCAGACACACACCCTTTTTGTTGTGATTGTTCATTGAGGCATTGAGGAATCTGAAAAGGAGAAGCTTGAATGAACACTAAAAGAAAAAAAAATTGGATCTGGGGACTTAATGGGACATCTAAGTAATTGCTTAAATTATAATTTAAAAATAATAAAACAATTATTTATTGAAAAATAATTAGCCAAGAAACATTAGAACTAAAAATAAAGCTAAGACTTCAAATATTCATTTTTTTTTTTAAATTAATTCCTTTTTATTTTCTTAGAATAACAAATGGTATTAAATCATTCATCAAAATATTCCTTTAATGGTAATATTTTAATTAAATAATTTCAAAAACTATTACTTTTAAATATTACTTTTAAAATACGTCACAAAATTTGGTAAGTTTTATTGGTATTTATAAAACAATGTCCTTAAAGCTTCTGAAATGTAAAAAAATTCCAAGGAATAAACGAAAACCTTCCATTCAAAAATAAAAGTGTTCAAAATTTTCCCTTTTTCTTTTCTTTATAATAATTTTCGAGCAGTAATAGATCAACACTAAATCTGGGAAATTAAATGGAAAGAAAGAGAAGGGTTAGTAGCAGGAATTCCCATTCATAGTTCAGTTTGTCCAGTGCATTACTCCTCCCTTTTGTGGCTCCTCCACATGCATGAGATGTCTATTCTAATCCGGAAATTAAATTCCATTTAGAAATTGTCCTACACAAAATGTTCGGTCAGACATGCTCCTCTCCTGATTCCTTAAGTGTGTATGTGTGTGTTTGTGTATAGTTTGCCGACATGACATATATACATATATGTTTCGGGGGATAACTGTTGTGGAACATATATCTATATGCTTAATTTATGGTGAGCTACTCGAGGAGCTGGAAGAGCAGCAGCCGCTTGAGCTTCGCTTTGACCAGAACTTAACCCATCAAAATATTTGGAAATTCCCCCAGGAGCAACATTTACCCCAATATCGAATATAAATTACCAATTGTCTGAATTGGTTTTTGGAGCTAAGGCAGTTGTTATGGCATAGGAGGAGGTTTTGAATCTATTTAGTTATTTCTTTCAATTTAAATTAAAATTCTAAAAATTAAACCACAATTTTTTTCCCCTAAACATATTTTATAATGAAATACTAATTTAAGTTTCGTTTTTTGAAAATATTTCTGAAAACTCTTGTTATTTTCCTGGAAATTTGGGGAATATTAATTTTTGATAAACATTTCTTTCGTAAAAATCCTTCATTAACAATAAATTATAAACTAAACTATATTTTGTATGTTTAGTAATCAGGGTAATTTTATTTGTATAATATATTTCTTAATCCATATTAAAAGACGCACAGATAACTTTTTTTAATTTCTATCTATAGTAAAATATATTTAAATAAAAAATACACATTTTGCCATAAAAAAAATATTTTAAGCTCACACAAAAATGCTGAAATATCTAAGGCATTTCATTAAAATTTTCATTGGTTCCGATAGCTGCAAAAATGTTCCAATAAAATCCATTTTGAAACCCTAAAAAGTTTATTTTTCCCTTAAAATTCAATTAAACGTTAACTTTTTCGCCCTACCAAACGGGTTAAATTGAATCTGACAGTAGCTAAGTCACTTGCCAATATTTTATACAATTAAAACTCTGCTTGAATGGAGCCACAAAAATCACACATTCGCTGGATAAATGGTGAGCTTTTGTTTCGACAGGAAACGGAAAGACGGAGCCCGAGCGCTCCGCAAGGTAAATTCCGAAAACCAAATCAGCTTTGTCAGGCACTTTTATATTTAGCCAACAATTTGAGAGATGTGTGAGTGGGATTCAGCATGGATTTAAATATCCCATTTGCCGGGGGTGGAGTGACACATAAAATGTGTCAACTAATCAAATGTCGAAATGCCGGAATACCTGAGGCAGGCTGCGCTGGCAGCAGGCAGCGGGCAGGAAGGCAAACAATCAAAATATCAAACTGCCGGCCATTTGTAGTAAAGTAATAGAGGGGTTGCATCCTAATGCGGCAAAGCCATTTGCTTTATTTGTTTTGTTCGCTGCCTTGGCGTGTGAGCAATAAAATTCTTTATCATTTTTTATTTGTTACTCCGTTGCTCTGTCTTTTTTTTTTCTTTTTGTTTAAGCGCGCTCGCGAAAATGGCCAAATGGCGACGCCAAATGTTTATGGCTTGTTATTTGGGCATAAAAGCATTGCTGCCGCGCCCTCACACACACGCTCCGAGAAAATTATCATTCAAAATAAAAGTCAGCCACGGAACAATGAAATTGTCAAAAAATGTAAAACGAGACACGCATCAAAGTGCCGCACGAGAGTCGCGAGGGAGGTGTGGAAAATTGTTTTGCCAAACAAATAAATTTATGTTGGCAATTTGGAAATGAGGAGCAGAGTGGGAACCAAGGGTTTTCTTCAAGATAAATAGAGCGCCACTTGAGATGCTCATTCAGAGCTAATAAAAATTACGCAGCAATTGCAAAACGGGGAAAAAAAACAGCAAAAGTTCGAAAGTGTCGACACTTTCAAGTGTCTCGTTCGCTTGCGTTTATTTGCCTTAACCCTTGGGCGCCGGGACACGTAGCATCTAGGATCGTTGAGGTCTCAATAGCCTGCCCCCAAAGGGGAAAAGCGGCTGACTGGGGGCGGGGGGTCAAAGGCAAGCGTGACGCAAATGGCAAATGAAAAGCAAATGAAAACCAAAGCGAAAACTGCTCGAATATAATAAGAAATGTAATCAGACTAAAGGGAGTCTGGATAGGGAGAGGAGAGACACTGAAAAGAAAATTATAAAAATGTTTCAGAGGATGGAAATATTATAGTTAAATTAATTTTAACAGGAAGAACTGTTCTTATAATAAGGAAATGTTTTTAAGTTCACAATAATATTTGAAATAAATTTAACTATGTTTTTTATGGAATGTTCCATAAAATATCGTTATTTTAAGATAGTTTTTTAATTTAATATAGTATTTATTTATATTATTATTCAAGGAAGACCGATTTTCTTATCTTTTTAATAAAAGCTAGAAATTTATTTCCTTAAACTTCCCTCTCTGTATAAGAGTTAGGGAGCAAAGTAAGTCCTCCGGATTTCGTGAGGTTAGCGCCATTGACCGGAAATGTAAAATGCACTTAGCACACATTTCCAGCACCCTCTGCCCTGCCGCACCCCACTTCCCCTCTCTTTTCCCACCAACAAAAATATCGCTATCAATAAATTCGCACGTAGCCCAGGATGGGTTGGCTTTTCCAACGCGTTGGTGGAGCAGGGGGACTGTGTGGGATTTTCCTGGGCATTCGGTGCACTGGATAATTGCGAAAAGTCAGCGCCAGAGTCAGCTGTAATTCCTTTTCTTTGAGCCCCCGGACTCACCCTGCGCCCCTGTTTGGATTTCGTTCCTGGCACTCGCAATTTGAGCTTTTTGAAACAAACACGCGCCGAAGCAACTAAAAATGTTGAAAACGAATCCCCACATACTTGATGTGGTGGGTAGAGGGGGAGAGGGGGAACGGGAAAAGCTGCTACTGCTGCTGCTGTGGTGACTGCTTTTAACGAAAATTGCTTCATTAGAACTGCGGCAAGAACGGCTTGACTTGGAGCACTCGACCGCCGACTGATTGAGTTGCACTTTTTGCACTGCCATTGTGAGCCGAAAAAGGCAACAAAGTTGCGAAATAACACCGAAATTGGAGATGAATCTAATGGATATCCTATAAAAATGCAACCAAGGTAAATTTTACATAAATATCTAACAAAAAAATTGGCTTAAGCGCCCTGGAATTATTTTATGTTTTGTTTATTTTGTAAATAATTTTTTTCCGAAAGAGAATAAAACCTTTTACTGTTTGCCAATAAAAATACAAAAATTACTCATATAAAGGTCAACATTATGTGGAATATATAATACAAAAAAATTAAAACTATGCAAAGAATTATTACCAGAAAAATGTTAATTAATAAAGCAAAAATTAAATCAGGAAATAAAACATATTATTCCTTAGAGAACTTCAATTAACACCTGAAGTACCTCTCTTAGCGATATTATATCTTCCTTTTACTTCTCTTTTTTGAATCTTAATTAATTAAATTATTTTTATTTATCATAAGAACTAAAACTCCATTTCGACAAATTCCAGGGTACTTTTCTGTACAATTTTGATAGTTTATTCCTTCTGCAACCTTCGCTTAATGAAATTAAAGGTAGCACACTTTTAGGCTAATTGCTTTAAATGCGTGTGGCTGTGGCTGGAACAAGGAAAACGATTTCAATACACCAAAAAGAGAGGAATCTTTTTTGTTGTCCGTGCTGATTGTGTGTCCGTGCTTTTATTGCTGTTGTAGCTCGTTTGCATTCATAAATCAAAAGAGCATGTGTCTATCATGGCCCCTCCTCGCTCCCGCTCTCGGCCCGACCGGGGCAAACAATAGAAGACCATAGAGATTATATAGAAATGGCCACACAATAAATAGGCGAAAAATGTGAAAGTAAAGCAACAAGAGAGGAGCCCCAACAAATGGAGCATAAATTACACATGGCCCATAGAAAAATGATACGCCGTGAACATAACGCAGATGCCTGGAATTTTTCGTCGGTTTGGGGGAATATCAGCAGGGAGATGGGGAGAGGTTTGTACACTCGGAAAAATACTATAAATCTGAAGGAAAATAGGCAAAAATATTTATATTTATGAAATCAAATTTTTTAGACTAAGAAAAGAACAAGATATAAATTTTGAAGCATTTTTTAGAGTATATTCCTTCTATGAAAAGATGTAACCTCGCTAAGTTCTATCTAATAATACGTCTAAAAGGTATTATATAAAGTATGCTTGATAAAATATATTGTCAATAAATACATATTTACTAATTGCTCAGAATAACTTAATTAAATTTAATTAAATTCCCACATTTGATTCAACATTTTTATGTATTAATAACTCAAAATATATCAAAATTATTTCACTATTTTCTATGAGTGTTTTTCAATATAAATCTATAATTATCTTTCAAATATAATAAAATAAAATTATTTTATTTATCAGAATATTTTGTATATGTATTTAGTGCAACAGTAATATATTTATTATTTATTAATTCGGTAAAACCTTAAGTAAATACCATTTTAGTATCAACAAAATGACCTCTAATTTAATTATTATTAACCCCAAATTTCCCTTTAAATGTTTGACTATATTTTCCAACTAAAAAAATCCCTCTCCCTGTAACTTTTATTCCTGACTGTACTCATCATTTATAAAATCCCTGGCTCGGGGGCCTTGTTCTGGTGCTTTTTGGCATTTATGGTCATCAGCGTTTTCGGTCGGGAAAAATGAAGTTAGCTCCGCTGTCTCATATCCGTTTCCAGTCTCCTGCAAACTAATCGCGTTACAATGAAAATTGATGATGCTTTGCAAAAAAAAAAAAAACGAAGCGAAACCTAAACCTAAAATCGAAAAAAAAGCAAGTATTACGAGAAATACGAGGCCCGGGAGTTGACCAATAACTATGCAACATATTTGAGGACCGCAAAAGTGGCCGGGCGATGTCATTGACTCTGTTGCCGTTGCAGCCACTTAAATTCAATTGACTCGATCCCCCGCCAGCAACAACAAATGTTTTGGCAAATATTGTCAGCCAAGTCGAGTGCGGCGAGTGGGCGGTCGCGAGGGCGGGGTCAGTCGGAGTTAACAAAGTTTTCGCAACGAACCAAACCAGAAAACCAAACAACAACTATGGCAACAGCAGCTGCAGTCGAGTCACAGAGCCACATCTCTTTCTTTACACCGAAATAAAAACTATTGTCCAGGCTTGAAATACATTCAGAGATCATTGACATTTTGATGTTTTCTAAGTCAAAATTATTCTGTCATAAAATATTTATTTTCTAAACTCGATTGTTGGTTAATCTTTAAATAATTATTTTTTATTTATTATAATATTTAATTGAAGTGGAAGAAATAATTCACGAAGTTTTTAGTTCATTTAATCTTTGAATATAAGTTTTTATTTAATAACCAATTAAATAATAAAAGAAACCTTATTTAATGAGTTTTCCTTTAACTTAGTTTATAATTTTCTTCCTGTGAATTTCCGTTTCGTGTCCATCGCGTTGGCTACTTAACAGTGCAGTCGACCGGGTCCAAAGTGTAGGCCATAAAAATGCAACGAAATTCGCGAATTTTCTGTGGCCAACCCCATCTGCTAGTGTGTGTGGGTGTGCGTGTGTAAACAACAATTGCGACCCAAATGTTGAACGCATTTAATTGAATTGAAAAACTAAGCAGCCAAAATTAACCAAATGAAATGTTATAGAAGCGGAATACCCTAGGAAATGTGATCTCTTATCCAGTTTTGTTTTTTAAATTTAAACACTTCAAATAAGTGTAAAATAAAAACAAATGTGGCTAATTTTTTAAAGTATATATACCCAAACATAATTATATTATTGTGACAAATTATGAGAGATTTAAGGCAATTTATTCCAAAACTTATTTAATGAAAATTTAGCCTATCATAGCTTCGACCAAAGTCCCAACTCCATTCCAATTATAGGTCCTTCACGTTCAAACACTAGTCGTCGCTGTGTTGGTTTGAATTGGCCCATCTGTGTGTGTGTTAGGGTGTGTGTTTTGGTCAGTTAATATGATGACGCTTAAACATGGCTAAAAAGCATTATGGCCGGCAAAGTCAATTAGAGAGCAGCGACGACGACGACTGCTGCCGCGCATTTCCCTGCCAGGGCAATGATCCATGCATCCAACCGTTCTCAATCCCCCCATTTCTACGCCCCTGGGCAAGCAATTTAAGGGAAGGGGGTTAAAACCAGGGGAAGGCAGAGCGATTGCCTGTAAGTGAATCCAATCCATATTTGTTGGAAATTGTGTTTGGCTTTGGCATTCCGCCTTCCACCTTAAATGCTAAACCCCCAAAACACACGCACTTGATGAGCCTGATTTTGGTTTGCACTTGAAGAAATTCCAAGTAACTTGTATTGAAAAAAAAAATTCAAAATAACTAAAATAGATAAAAGGGGTTTGGTAAATATATAAGCAAATATTTTTAAAGGCAGCATCGAATTTTTCTTTCCACGTTTAATTTAAAAATAATTTTAAAAAGCTTTAAGCTTTGTTTTAAGCTTTATTTATAGTCCTACAAAAGACTGTTATAACTTTTCTGGTATATATTTATTAATAATAAAAGCATTTCATAAAATCCAGAAAATATTAAAGCCATTTTCCTCCAAGTGCATAGCTAAGCGAAGGGTTTTTGTTTGTCAATTTGGCTGAATTTAGGAACGTGCCTGCCAAGCAATTGAGACGATGTCTCCACGGCTGATCCCTTCGGCTTTCAATCCTTTACCTTACCAGCACAACCAGCCCCATCCCCGAAACCGAAAATCTTTCCAAGAAGAGGAGCCGCCCCGGCATAAGTTTATTTCTAAACGAGAATTTTTCGATGTCTCACAGAGCTCGCCTTGAAGAGCTCTCCCTCTTGGGTGCTTGGTCTTGGAAAATATTTTGAGCGCATTAGAGGAAGGGGCTGCGCCAACTACGGATGCGGATACACTGGCATTTATCGTAAACTTCAACTGCCAAAGCGGCATGTCAAGGATTTCCCGGAGCCCCCGGGGCATTTAAACCAACATGACACCTCACCGATTTTCCCGATTTCCAGGCAAAGCCCCTTGGGCCTGTGGCGTTCGGGTTTAAATAATACCCATAGACCATATCAATATTGGCCTAATGGCCACGACAACGACAACGTTAGCTAGACATAAAAACCAATGACAACTCACTCTCCCTGTCTTGGCCAAAAAGGATATCCCAAAAAAACACAGGCAGACGAGGGACAACAATGCGAAATGGGAAATGCGAAATGCTAATCCAATTGAGTGGCAGACTGCAATAATCATAAACAGATATTAGTTATTTATGTCAGCCAGACGGGGTCCTTCAGGGGCATTAATCCCCTTCTTTGCCCGACTGGAAACATAACGAAAATTCCGTAATTGCCCCAATGGTCCATGACCAAAGTTCTGGCCAAGATTTTCGGGGGCCTTACCTAATTGCAGTTGCCGCTTGGCCGGTTATTCCCGTAATGACACGAAACGAGTTCAAAGCCGTATATAGTTTTTCATTAGGTCCGGGCAGAGCGACCCTGTAAGCCCTTTGATGACCGCCTTTTAAGTCTAATTAACTGCTAATAGGCAATGAATCATTATTACTCAAATTCGAAGGCGGAACGAAGGGGTGACGAGCGATAAAGGGCGGAGGAATCCGTCGAGAGTGTCGCCTGCTGACCACCGAGACATGTCGGAATAAAATACTTAAGTGTGCCCGAGAGGGTTAAGGAAAATCCGACTGGGAAATACACTTAATACGAACCTGGCACGCTTTGTGTCCAATGTACAAGCCAAGCGGCAACAATAGCTTATAAGTAACGATAAGTTAAGCTCTTCTCTACTTTCCATAAAGGTTTTAAAAGAAAGATTTTAAAGAAAAATAACCACTCAACCTATCTTGTTCCATCTTCCCTGCAATGTGCAAACAAAGTAGCAATCGAGTGACACTTTTTTTAGCTCTACTCTGTAAAAGCTTTTAATGTTGTAAATATACTCTTTGATATATGAATTCTCCAAACAATCCATTTTACTTTTACTTTAACTTAAATATTTCTCTCAAACTCACAATAGCTGTTTCAAATCCTTTCACCAATTCAATATGCCGACTGTAAGCCGTTTAACCCGTATATAGCGTATCATAATTCATAAATAAAGTGTGACTAATGCCGATGAAGGAGGACCCCGAGCAGAACTTCAACTCCGCCGAGTGTAACTGCAATCCATTAAGCAATAAAATTCATTCATTTATTATTTATTATGATTACACCCCCTCAACAAGGGCCATAATCGGCCAGCGTCCATCCATTGTTCTTCCTTATGTTTTTTTTTCACCCATTTCCTTGTTTTTGTGGGCGGACTTTAAGTGGTAATTACAGGCAGCCACGCCCACACATGGAATGGAAATGGAAATGGCAGTGGTAGTGGAAGTGGAAGTGGAAATCATAAACATAAAGCTAAGAGGCGGCTGGCAAATGAGCCAGATCCGAAAGGAGTACCAAGGGGTGGGCGGACGGGGACGGGGCCCGGTGGGGCTAAGCAGATCATAAGCGTAAAGTGCTCTCAATGCCAGGCGAAAGCGGAAGGACCAAGGCAATACGGAAGGAAAGAGGGGCCATCCTGCGTAACAAATGCAATAAATGCGAAAAAAGGACTCGCCAACAAATGGCGACAAGGAAATCAAAGAAAAGGCAACTTGAAGCTGGAAAAATTATGATAATTCATAAAGCACAACTCTAAAATACTCAGTACCTAACCAAAAGAATTTTTATAGATTTAAAATCAAATGATGTCTAAAAAAATGCACTGTAGATTTTTTGTATCAAATTTTTGGGCGAAGATTAAATTAATTTAATATCCAAAGCTGTTTCTTTTCAACATATATTTATAAATACTTTCATATTTAAAATAAAAAGTTATAAAAGAGTTTAAACCAATTAAAAAACCATTGGAAAGTATGCAACAAAATTCTTTACCTTGCAAAAAAAAAGAATTTAAGATAAATTAAGAGCCCAATATATTTCTTTGTATACTTTTGGATGTGGCAATATTTCAGCAAAAATACTTTCTACTTAAATCTATAAAATATTAACTAATACTACAATAATTTTTATAATTAAAAACCAGCCCATCATACCCTTTCTGTCGAAGCCCAAGGAGGCATCAAGAAAGTTTCCTTTGGACTGGGCCTCACAAAGAACTTTCCAAGGCATAATAATAATTCGTAAATTGATTGTGTTTAGTGAAGTTTGAATAAATTCGCCGAATGAATGGCAGGACGAGGACCGGAGAACGATCTGAAGTGGAAGGCAGCAGACGGAATCGGCAGGATAATCCACTAAAATTTACAACAAACGGAAACAGCAACAGGAAAAAGTCAAGCGGCGAAGGAATCTAACAAATAAAAATAAATTTCTTACTCGATGAGTGCAAGGGGAAGAAAAGAAAGGCAAAGGCAAAAAAGAAATCCGAGAAGGGAACATATGCGCGTTGATGAGTTAGTGAGGGGCCGTAGGGGCGTGGCTGATCTGGAGAGTGAAATAAAAATGGAAAGCAAAGCAAAACTTATGACTGTCAGCAGATAAAGCGAGAAAGCTGCCATGAAAGGACCAGCGGAAGGACCAAGACCCCCACAATATCCCTCTCCCCTCTCCTAGGCAGCAGCCGCAGGACGAGGACTATCAAAGTGAAATGCTAAAGCAGCCAAAAATCCACGAAATAATGGCAGACACAACATGGGAACAACTGCGACAACACAACGCATGAGATGGCGACGGATCACGATGGGGATATAGTGAGTCCAACAAGAACAAATACAGAAAAGGACACTGTGAAAAATGCAAACAAAAACTTAAGAATTCTAAAATAAAGCTACTGACAAGTATTTATTTTAATACCATAGGCTTTCATTTATTTAAAAAATAGCTAGTTTCCTCGATTGAAACTCAAATTAAATCCGTGTAAGTCTTTTTCTTAAAAATTGTACATAAAATATATTAAATAATTTATTTTCCAAATGAATAAAAAGTATTACCAATAATACAAATAAAATTATTATTATGGAATTTTCATATCTATTTAAATAATTTTCCTCTGAAATAAAAGCTTAAGGGTTCAATTTTAATTGGCAATCGTTTTAATAAAAATGTCTATATAAAAAAAGTTATAAGAATTATTTTCTGTGTACAAAAAAATGCCACAGAAGAGGGAGGAAGTCTTTGGTTGAGCTGGACATGGACTGGGGGGTCCATGCAAGTGATAGTGAAAATCCTAGCTGGAAGCCACGGTGTCGCTGTGTCCGTTGTCTTGCCCACCATTGCCATTTGGTGTCATTTGGCATCATCATCAATATGGCTAAAAGGACAATGCGTTAAATGCCAAGCTGCAGGACGACCTCCTCCTTTCCATTCTCCTCCCCTGCCTCCTGTCTCCCGTCTCCATAGGTGACAGCTGGGCAATGAGTGCGCTTATTGCGCTGCCCCTCGGTAAGCTCTCGCAATTGCTTTCGGTTTCTGGACTCCAGCAGCCAGCGAAATCAACGAAAAAAAATGAAGGCAAAAAGGAGCCATTAAATGTACTTCGGTAGGGAGTCTCACTGCCTCGGAAAAGCCTATGAAAAGCCTCCTTTTTCAACCATTTCGCCTTCTGCTTGTCATCTTTTTTTGTGGATTTTGTATGCAACTGATTTTTGGTGAGGCAGATGATCACACGGTTTCCAGGCCCAAAGGTTGAGGATTTCAATAGAGCAAAGGTTTGGTATTAAAAATAAACCAAGAATGGAACCCTTTTAGCTTACATTATTTTCTTTTATACGGCATTGTGCACAAACCACTTTAATGTCATTAAGCATGAGATTTTTGTTTTATTATTCTTGAAATTATCCTAAGATTTGACCTGGTCTCTTAATGATTAACTTAAATATGTTTTATTTTTAATTTATCGTCCATGATATTGAGAAATCTAAAGTCGCAGTTAAGTATTATATTTTAACTATTTAAAATCAGTTCTGAAAGAAATTTTATTTTATAAAACATATTATTACTTTTGCTGGAAATCTATAAACTAAACAAAATAATATTTACATTTTTAATTGCTAATGGTATAGAATTTATGTATTTATTAATAAATGGAATCTCACTTCTAAATTTACATTTATTCTACACTATGGTTCTTCACTTGGCTGCTTGCATCGGAAAATCGTTGCATACTTTTACTAGCAACAGCTAATTTTTAAATTAATTGTAGCACAAGCCAAAGGCTATTCTAACAAATAAAAAAACAAAGATAAGATTATAAACAATTAAAAGCCAATATGTTAACCAAGATTATATCCATTAGCCTTAAAATTGTTCATAAAAATTTGCCCACAAATAATACTTTTAATATTTTTGTATTCAGTCTACGTAAAGCTCTCCTGCAGGCTTGAGTATTTTAGTTTTTCTCTTCAAATTAAATATTAAACATTAAAAAAAAGAAGTTGTAAAGTAGAAGTTGTAATTTTCCGAATCTATGGCTACAGTAATTAATTGATATGCTTTTAACATGAAGAAAGACTCAAGAATATGCATTTTATTTAATATTTGTAAACCACATTTTATTATAACTTCATTTAAAAAATTCCCATCCCAACTTGGAATCCCCTTAAGGACAAAGTTTAGCTATTTCCTTGCAGTACAATAACTTAATTCAATTTACCTTTTTTTGCAACAGTAAATATGGAGACAGCTTCGGATTCTTTATGATTATCCATAGCTCACTGGCCAGCCACTCGTCGTCGTCGTCCCCTTATTTTCGAGTATCGACAGTTTGCACAAATGGGGCCATAAATATGCATTGTGTCACATTAGAGATAGGGGGTGTGTGTGCGAAGTGTCTCCGAGTGTGTGTGCCCGGGGGTGAGCCGGCTATATGTCACTGGAGGTTAATAGATTTTCTTTAGCCTGTCAGCGGGGTCAGGGGGTGGCGGTTAGGGGAAAGTCACAGAAAGAACTGCCCAAGGGGTAAATGGCTAAGACGCTTCCGGCCAGAAACACAGGAACATTAACTTTTTCACTTGCAAAAGCTGCAGGAATATGAGAGGGAATAGTTTTCCCTAAGACTTATTGCATTATGCAAGGTTCTTTTAAAGGTATTTTTTCTTGAATTTGAATAAAAATGCTGAGGTAAAAATATTTTAAATATATATGACACATATACAGTGTATAAATGTTAATATTTACTATTTCTAAATCATCAGCAAGCCTATAAACTATCCATAAACCAATAAAAACCATAAAAAAACTAAGCTAATAAGCCCCTAATCTCAACCACAATCTATATACAAATAACCAGATTAAAGCCCATATAATTCATTCCAAATTGATCAATGGCCAAACCGTTTCTAAATCGTGGAAATTTAATTGCTCTTTCCCCTAAAAAAAAAATTCCACAGACTCAACTCCTTCAACAAAGACATCCGAGATTCGGGCATTGCGTGAGTAGAGTTTTCCCTTGGATTTTCCTTGGTTTCCCCCCGCCTGCATCTACGCCCTTCACGAGTTTTCCCCAAGAGGCCGTGGAGTTTTTATTACAAAAAAATATATATAAAAGGGGCAAGGGCTAGGGAAGAAGGGGATGCGTGGGCAGGAACTGGCGGCAACAGCTAATGGATTCTATTTAACTTCCACCGACTGCTAATGGATTTTTCTTGACCCCAAATGAAAATGCGCATCGAAATGCGATTGAAAAATGCTTATAAAAAATAGAAGAAGGAAGTAACCAGGGAAAGCTCTGCCAGAGAGCTTCTAGCCGGGCCAAGAGTATAATGGAGCAACAACAGCAAAAAATAATAGGGACAAACGAGGCTAAATGAATTGAAAATGGAAGTGAATGGAAATGCAATGGGGAAAGCTGGCTAACAAATACGTTAAAAGTGAGTGGCAATTGCCAGGGCCACCACCTGGCCTTGCCTTTAAGCCAACTTAATCTCTAGCCAAACTTAATTTGAGCCCCATCTCTGGAAATCTGCTGCTAATTATTACAAATATTTCTTAATTTTGATGAGCTCAGCGAGGGCAAGGAGCTGATGAAAGAAACACCACCTGAACCACCGGAAAAAAAGGTAAAAAGGTAAGAAAATAATGTTCAGAATAAAGTTATGCTTCAACAATTTTTCTTTACGACTCTGCCGCGCCAAACTCTGCGGTGTAGGTGGGAAAACAATGCAACACTTTTCCGAAAATTCTCTCACCAAAAGCCGCGCAGAAGAAGCGAAGAGTCGGCTGAAATAAATCAACTTCCGCTTGGCTGGCCTCTGGGTCCAAGGAACCCAAAAAATTGGTGAAGAGAAAAGGTTTCGAGCGCAGAAATACCCCTGAAAGATTATCTACTTTAGTTCCTTGTAAAAATTATGTAAAAACTTAAGAATTTATATATATATATTTACATTTTAAAGGCTATATATTTGTAGAGGAATATTTTTAATTATTAGTTAAATATTTAACAAAAAAATTTTTTATATATATTTTAAATAAATATTTCTTTATAAAAACAAACTTAAGCATCTTAATCATTTTAATCATATAAGAAAATCAAACTGAAAGATGCTTTCAAGACTCTAAGAAGCAATAGCTTAGCCCTCTTGAAGGCACTTATCTTTTAGTTACAAGCTAACATTATATAAATAAATTAATGATTTTCTAAGAACCATATTGATAAATCTCTTAAATAATTTCCAAGTCTTCCCCGCATACCTAAAATACCCTTTAAAAAAAAGTAACCAAAAAAAGAAAACAACAAAAGTGAGAAGCCAAAAAGACCTCTTTGGCGACGACCCTCTGACATAACTGCGAGCCAGTCACTCATCGGTGGCCAGGAACCTGCCCACCTGTGGGCATCGGCCACCTGAAAGAGACAAAGCATGGCACACCTGAAAGGGATAGCTTCAGTAGAGGAGAAAGAGACGCGCAGAGTCAGGGTGCATCCATCGGCGTTCCGCTTGAGATGCACTTGAGAGTGGAATGCTTTGCATAAGACAGGCGGCAGGCAAAGACAACAGCAAAACCTGACCTAGCCAACGGCCACTTCCGGTTTTTCCGAAGCGCGTTAAGAGTCAGTTCCCCTCCCCGTCTCTTTCACTGCGGCTATCGCCCTCTCTTTCGCCATTGTTGAGCACTTCACACACATACGATAATCATTTCGCATTACGGTAAGATAATGATTTCATTATGTATTTTTCATGTTATTAATTATATTTCTGCCCTCACCGCCGCCGCGGCGTTGGAAAATAGTGGGAAAATAATTATTGGTCTACAAATTTTCCTCCCGAAGACAATATCATGCTGATAATTGTATGTGTGGCGCTGGGGGCCCCCCTTGTGAAAAGGAAGTTGAAGACGCTGCTTCGAAAAGAAAATTCATAGCATCTTCGGGTCTCTGGAGGAGCTGCAGCCTAATGACAGTTGCGTGTTTCTGCGCGAAGAGTCTGCGCCTCGGATCTTGGTCCAAACTGGAAACGTTTACTAGTTTGTAGCTATATAGGATACAAAGATGGGTTTTTAATGGCATTAGAAAATTTACGGAGCGGAGATCAGTGACCCTGAACTTGGATTGGAAAATAATTGAGGCGCAAATGAGGGTTGGAAATTAGTTTCAGGAGGAAGGGGCGATTGACTATGTTGGGTTTAAATAGTTTATAGACTCTATGCGTGTTGTTAATAAAGAAGAAATTAAATAAATTGCTAAAGAAAGTAAGAAACGATAATCAAATATGGGCACTTTCATGGACCAGAAAAACAAAGTAAGAAAAGTATAAGAATTCTACAAACAAAGGTTTTTTTTGTAATACAATACAATACAATAATCATTGTAATACAATGTTTTAAGAATTGAATCCTAAACCTTTGGTAAAAACTTCAAATTTAAATTACAATAAATTATATATTCCTTTATTTAATGAATCCCTCGCCCTAGATTTTTAATAGTTTATAGCATTCTAATTATTCCCTTAATCTCCAGCTTTTCTTACTGCCTTAATCACTCTCATCTTCATGGCGATCAATCAATGCTAGAACTTTCCACCTTTAGGCATTATAATCTATATAAAACTGAACATTAATCCCTGAACTGAATTGAGGTTAGCGCCTTTAGCTCAGCTCACACACCTTTTTTCTGTTCTTTGTTTGATCTTTTTGATAATTTCGTTGGTAGTAAGGCGCCAGTTTAAGGTGGCTTTCAAGGCGTGGTTTATTGCCACCAAGTTGAATTTAAAGTTTCAGGCAACAACATACGGTAATTAATCAAAAGGAAAAAGGTGAAAATGCACTAAGAAAAATTTAAGGGACATGAGGAACATGATAGTTAATACCAAATCAGTAAGGTTTCTCGTCTGGTTAATACGATTTTTGATTTAAACTTAATTTTGTAAAAAGCATATATTTATTTAAAGATGAAAAGCTTCAAACCTTAATTAAATTAAGTATACGAACCATTTTTTTTATAGACTTATTACTATATTACTATATTTTTATATGAACAAAAAGATTTAAAGATCTAAAAAATATATTTCTTTTATTATTTTATATTTATATATAGTCTTAAGCCTTCTATTCATATTAAAGGCACTCTATCGGAATAAATGACTTATTTTTCTCACTGTTAACAATCTTCAATCCAATTCGATATTAAAGTAGTGGTCAGTACTTTAGTTCGTTCGTTTTCTTTGGCCAGAAATCAAATCCTTCGATGTATTGGCTGCCCTCGCCTTCAATTTACAATTGGACCGCAAATGAAGTCACTCCCACAAGCACACACACTCTCCGCATTGCAGAACATAATAAGTCACGCACAATTGCACAACCATTTGAGCACCCCTCCTTAACCCTCCAACGCCCGGCAATTGTTGTCTGTCCCCGAGGTGAAGAGAAGCCAACAAGAGCAATTATTAACCATAAACAATTGAGAAGTTCCCACAGTTCGAGAGGGTTACGTTTCCTCCCCCATTTTCCTCTCGCTTTTCCCCCGAGGAAAGAACAGCTGTACAAGCGAGCGCAGGTGGAGGTCGGGGAGGAGGAGCAGGAGGAGGAGGGTTAAAGTCCCAAGGAAGCCCAAGGAAACTTGTTGAGCTGGACGACGTTTTCGTACCGCCTCGCTGACTTCTTGCCAGGAGGGTTAAGCAGGGGTCGTTGGAAGACCTTCATATACATATAACTTGGCCCAGGGGGAAGTCCCGCCGGGGAATCGTCGTCGTCCTCATCATCATCATCAACACAATCACCAGTGCGCTGAGACAAAATATCTGTTAACACAACAAAGCAGGGGTAGCCAGGGGTTAAAGAGGGTGGCCCCAGCAGGGGGTGGCTGTTCACACCGCAAATAAATCATAAAAAATATCAATTTCCCTGAGAGTTGAGAGTTTCCCAAGCTGGCATTAATTTAATTTATTTTTCTGAAAACTACTCTTTTATTATTATAATTAAAATATGTATAGTAACTTTTAGTTCAACCTTCTAATTATTTTCCTCAGTGCCGCCACTATTCCAATTGAGACTCCTGTTGGCCTGGCCTCTCCTTCAACAATAAACAAAATCAAATTTCTATAAACAAAAACACAGTGGGCGCTGCAATTGCCAAATGCCAAACGAAAAAGGGTCACCGTTCAGGTGGACAAACAATCGCTGAAGCTGCTCTTCGTCAAAAAAACAACAAACGCTCAAGGGGGTTTCGGCGAGGACTGCTCAAGGGGTTGTCCCCGGCAACCTGAAGACCAATTAATTGCAACCATGAAAAAACAGTTGACGGTCTTCCACCCCCTCTAAGTAAGCAACTGAGATGTTTGCCCCGAGTGTGGGAAGTGTGGCAGTTCTCCCCAGTTCCCGGTATAAATCAGGGGCGGAGAGCCATCCAGTTGGCCACTTCAAAAGCGGGTGGGGAGTCGTCTCCGACTCAAAGGGAGTGTAAAAAAGAAGTCCAGAAGATGGCAGGAGGATATAGGGGTGCAAGAGATGAAGTGATAAGAACCAAGGCTACAAAGTATCAAAGACTCGGCTCTAAAAGCCTCTAATGGAACCTGCAAGCTAAGAGGTTTAAACAGAGGCCAGTTAATGGCAAGAGGGCAGAAAAAAAAATGAATTAAGAAAGTTACTGCAAAAGTTAGCGATTGATATTAAGGTTTTAAGTTTAAGAAGAGCTTAGGAATTCCGTTATAAGTTTATATTAATATTTGTTCATTATTTTAAAAGATAATTGCTTCAAAAATTAAGTAGAAATTAATAAATTAAGTAGAATACAGAATATAAATAAATAAAATATAAATAGAAAATAGTAAAAATAATAAATGAAAGAAATACAAAAACTATTATGAATAGTTTGATTTGCATTAGTTGGGACTCGAACCCATCTACCGTCTAACGTAGAGTGCAAGCGGGATAGATAGATAGGTTTGCAATGTTTTTGTCTAATATCTCCCGAGTTAATAATTTAATTATACTCAAATTTTAGAATTAGCATCAGCCCAAGATATTTGATTAATTATCCATTTATTTTTACAGAAATAAAGCATTAAAAAATAAAAACTACCTACAGAAATAAAGCTTTAAAAAAATAAAAACTACCTTATCTCTTAAATCGACTTCCTTGTTAATGCTGATCTATAAAAAATTCATTTTCATACCATTAATAAACGAACTCTTTTCCCAAAATATCCCCCTACCTCGCATATATGTAGTTAGCAAACTGTTGCAATATGCGCATTTCCCAACCAAGTGTTTGCTTCTGTTTTGCAACATTTAGCCGGCAGCACTCGGAGGAGAAGAGCCTCATCAGCATCGCGATAATCGGCCAAAAGTGCCCCCCCATATAGGCCGAATTTCATGCCTTTTTGCCACTTTCACGCCGAAGCGCTCGGCTCGTCTCAATTTGTGCGATCGGCGAGATATTGCGGCTTTTGGCTGACTGGCTGCATGGCAATTTTGGCGAACTTTTGATGTATCAATAACGAGACCCGTTCGCCTGCCCCTTTATCCACCACTTGGCCACCGGTTGTCCACACATATGAGGTCAGCTAACGGGACTAGTGTTTTCCCCGTTTTCCCCGTTGTTTTCCCCGCTTGGCCGCCACCTCTTGGCTGCATTTTCGTTCGTCTGCTGTTGGCCAAAAACGAGTCGCCAGCTGAATTTTGCTGCTTCTTCTGGTGACGTTGCATGCGTCTCATAACGGTAACTGGTTGTATGTGCCGGCTCCAGGCACTGGGAGAAAAGTAGAGGAAAATCTGGAATTTTCTTGGGAGTTTGTGGTAATAAAATGATTTATTTTTGGGAAGGGTTAACGCATTAAAATGCAATTAACTTGGATTATATAAATTTAATTACTTATTTAATATATTATATTTATTTTTACAATTTCTATACATCTTTCTGGTTTTTTCTGTGTGCGTATACATTCCCTCCTTCTCTTTTAATGGCTGTTGCCTCTTTTTATCTGCCTGTCGCTTTGTTAATTAATTTGACATAGGTGCGCCGCAGCAAAAAAAAAAATATAAGAGACGAGGACAAATAATTGCGGCTTACACACACGCACACTCTCGGACCGAAGCAGATACAGATACGCACAGTCTGGAAAATCTTGGCCAAGGCTAAGAGAGTTGGCTAAATTACACAGAAATTTAATAAGGGGATATTTTTTAGATTTTTCATAAGTATATAAAAGCCTTCATTGTTAAAAAAAAAAAACATTTCCTAATATTTCTTAAATATTTTCTGCATTTTCTTTTAAGGGAATTGAATGCCAAACACTTCTACTCCTTTCCCAAACCCCAAAAGCCAGTCATTTGGGTGTGAAGAGCATCTTTCCGGACAATCCAAGTGGACGAGGCGAACCCTTCACAGAAATTAGACGATTTCGGGTGGCCCTCTCTGGAAATTCTAGGACTTTTTGTAGGCTAAGTAGTAGGCTACTTTCCGGGGGCCAGCAAAGGTGGAAAACCTCCTCCGATGGCAGGAGATACGATGCTATAGGATACGACACACAGTTTTGTTGATACATTGACTCCACCCACACCCGCTCCTACCCACTGAAAATTTCTGGGTGTTGTTGTGGCAACTCAATCGTTGTGCTCCGAACTCGATTGTGGCACTTGCTCCTAATTGAGCGCCAGTTGCAGTTGCCGATGCAGTTTCTGGACCCGGATCGGGAGCCAATCCAATTATGCAGGCCAGAAGGAACTCCAGCCCAGTCCAGCCCAGCCTAAACAGGAAAAAGCTGACCAAGGCATTTTCCTCATCCGCATTTCCATTGCCAGTCAGTCCTAGTCCCACATTCGCATTTCCATTTCGTTTGTTCTGGGCCCCAGTCCCAGAGTCCAGTGTTGTTTGCTCAGCTGCTTGGGCATTTCGTTCACGTAAAGTGCACAGAATTAAGCCACCGAAAATTATTAATTTCCAGACGTGTTTCGTATTAACCCATAGTTTGGCATTTCGAATTCTGGCATCCGTTTGCCTTGGTTTGCCTTGCGGATCACTTCCGTTTTCCTTCGTGCAATTAGCAAAATGTGCTTGCCTGATATGAGAGCCACGCCCCCATACTGCCCACCAGTTCCCACCTTTTGCATTTGGATAATTGTGAACGTCGATTGAGGTGGCTTGAGCTTCGGTTTTTGGCTCACTTTTTGGAGGGGCGCAATTAGCAACTCGAAGCGGGCCAATTTGCACAAGGCCAACAGCAGCAGCAGCAGCAGTTCTGAGTCCACACTGACCACACCCCTTTGAAAAGCCCCGCTTTTCCGGGCGGGGATCCCCCGCCTGTGTGGTAAGAAATGAGGCATTTTTTGTGCATGTGAGTGGGCGGTCTGAGAAAGGTTTTCCTGTGAAACTTCTCCCTGGCCTTACACTGTAATTCCAAGCGGGGGCAGTGTTCAAGAAAGGTGAGCTACCGGCATTTAAATGGCAGGAAGGTTGTCTGGTTGGGCGGAGGGAGTTTAAAGTGGTTTCCCTTCTCTTGGGTTATAGAGATCATTGACCCTTGTTAGTGGACATTAACAGCTTATTATCTAGTAATTAGAAAGGCATTTCTAGGGCCATCCTTGATAAATTTCAGAACCTACCCCCTAGCACCATCATTTTCTAGGTAATTTGAATATTATTTCCATTTGTTAGATAAAAAGACCGTCTGGTTAGTACTTTTTTCAAAGTAAAAACTAATTTCACTTGGTCCTTATAATTTTATTTAAAGTAATGGCATAAATTCATGCCTTTTATGCATTTAATGATCTGTTTATAGAAATAAGCATACGCTTCAAAAATCATTATAATTTTCTTATATATATGGTAGTTATTTACCTCTAGCATAATACTTTCAATTTTTAATTTATTTAAAGATCTGTTTATATAAATATAAATACACTAAATAAAGCATTATTATTTTGTTAAAATTTTTGGATTGTCTTCCGCCTTTTTCATCCTTTTATATGTATTTAAATACTCTATATATAAATACCCTTAATAAATACCCAATATGAATACCCAAATCGATGCCAAAGTCATTAATAACTCATCCAAACAACTAAATGTTTCCAAATAAAAATAAATATCAGTAATATAGAGCAAGTTTACCTTTAAATATACTAATTCCCGGCCAAATAATATCTAAAATATAATTAACTTGCACGTGGTATAAATTAAAATAAGTTTAATTGATTTCTAATGCTTATGTACATCAATCATTTAAAATATATAACCGATAATAATATTTTTAAATGCTTCTGTCATGTATTTTGGTGATGACAGAAGCGTTTATAAATTGGGCTATTAAAATTCGATCTAGAAACTGAATTATAATGGCTGGAAAAACCAACCTATTCATCAGTTTGAAGAAGAACAATGAGCAGGTTGCAAGTTATATATTTTTGTTTGTTGTCCCTGACTTATCTCGGCTATAACCATGTAAGTTAGCTTCTTTAAATAATAAAAACAATGATTATAATATTATAATTGTAATAAAACTTTGTGTCAAAAGGTCAAGGCTGCCTATAAATTCAATTCCCTGGACTGCGAATTTGAGTCTGAAGAATTTGGACGCGTTACTGTTTGTGAGATCAAGACAGTTGATCGAAAGCGTAATATGATCAATATTGAGACGGTTTTAGCTAAGACCATCACACAGGTATTTTCAAAATATATTAAATTTAGTATTCAAGAGGTAAAACTATTAAATATTCCAGTTTGAGTTGAGTTTTAAAGTTTCCAAGCGCGATAGTGGCGGCTGGCGTCCGTTTGTGTACGATATGACTGTGGACATTTGCCAGTTCTTTAAGAACCCCAAGAAATTTTTCATCCCCAATTTTATGTATACGTTTGTGCAGCCATACACAAATATTAATCACACCTGTCCTTATTTGGTGAGTAATTATATAAATTAATTTATGTAATACATTATTTGGCTTTTTCCTTAAAAAGACTGGCACTGTGATGCGCGTTTGGAACTTTACACCGGATGAAGATGGAGTTTTAGCCAAATTTCCAGTAGAACAGGGACAATATGGTTTAAACACAACTTATTATGTAAACAAAGTTCCAGCCTTGCATTTAAATGGGACTCTTTCATTTTTTAAGTGAAACTTACCTAAAAAAATATATTAAAAAAATAAATATAAATATGAGGGAATATCAATAAAAATATATATAATATATATACACATAAATAACTATATATATATATAGATTAATCCGGTTTTGGTAATGAAAATGTTAATAAATTGATTTCTTGACTTCTAAGTCTACTTATTTTTACCAACCAAACTATCTAACTATTATTAGTTGGAAAATATTAATTAACTTTAAGGTTTTATTTACAATTTCATTCCAAAATATTTATCACTTTCAGCTCTCCCTTTGAACTAGCTGTACTTAGAATCTAATAAACCTAAGCTATTTCGTGGCCTCAAATAGACATTGATCCATCCTTCATTTCCTCTCCACTCTTACTCATTTTCCACCCATTTTCCACACCCAATCCCCCTTGGAGCAGCTGACTATATAAGGGAAATTGCCTGGCAAATTGTGTTTCGCAAATGTCAAATGAAATATGCAATGCATCTAATGGATTAACTGGCTATGAGAACCATCAATGCATCAAAGCTCGCTTCGGGGGGAAATTCTATATAAAAGCTTATATTTGAGTGGAGTGGAAAGTTAGCCAATGTTTGAAATCAAGCTAAAAAGTTACAAGTTTGTTGAGAGTTTTGTGTGTTATTTTTAATGAAGCTCAAAAATATAGGGAAAACATTAATCTTAAACCTTTTTTATTAAATAAGCAATAAAAATGTTTCATAATTTTATTGGAAGGTTACATGCTAAATAAACAAAGTATATAGTAATTCTGTGGTTGTATCCTCTTATTTGTTATATAAGAACTCTTATAAGTTCTACAAATTCCTGCAAATGACACATATTCTTCAATAAGCTCTCTAATGTATTATTTTCTTGGCAACAATAAAATATGGCTTGAAATGCTAGGCAAAAAAAAAAAAGGAAAATAATACCTACCTTACTTCTCTTTACAAGCTTTTCTCCCCCTGGCAATTACAGAATTTTTCCTATTACGTTCTCCTTTCTTTTATTATTTTTATTTACGCATCAAATTTTATGACAAATACTTGAAAGGCCCAAAACGGATTATGTGCAATT
This sequence comes from Drosophila tani, assembly GCA_008042535.1. Lineage (NCBI taxonomy): Eukaryota > Metazoa > Arthropoda > Insecta > Diptera > Drosophilidae > Drosophila > Drosophila tani. The sequence goes on along the minus strand of VNJO01006922.1, from coordinate 97,111 downwards.
GGAAATTAAATTAGGAAATGGTGGCAACGGGGGACGGAAATTCTTGGGGTGATGAGTGGAGCACAAAAGGGGGGAAAATCCGTTGTTGTATTTTCCAGAAAATCCAAATCGAGAAGTGGCGGTCACAGTGGTGGGGCCTCCCCAAAAAGAATTTCGTACTCGGTGCGTTTTGTGTTATTGTTCCGCCTGCCTCTCAGTACTTTTTTTTCTTTCCGCCTGAAAGGGAAAACAAACATTTTAATTCCCATCGAGTTCCTTATGGAGCAATTTCGACTCGGCAGCAGGAAAATTGCGTTCTAATCGAAGCGAATGAGCAGTGCCTTAGCCTTAGCCTCTCCTCCCATTAAAATGCATCCCTCAAGTGCTTCTTCTCGGTTTCTTTTTTTTTCTGTTTTGTATTCTGAATGTTTCACGAATCGAATTACAACAAAAGAAACAAACAGAAACACACACGAAGCAATTATATAGAACTTGATTCCTGGAGAGACGGAGGTCTATCGGTTAAATTACAGTGGGTACTGGAAGGTAAGGGAAGTAGAAAGGGTTATTTTCTTTTATAAAGAAGTAGGGAATAATAAATTATTACAGACATTCATTTAAATTTCTATGCTTTTAAAAATCATAAAAATTATAGTATTTCTTCCTTTTTATGAAATAATAAATATTTTATCATTATTTAATGGAATACAAATACTATAAAACTAATAAAACGAAAGGCAAACGTTAAATATATGTTTATCATTTATATTTTGTATTTATTTAGACTTTACTGTATTTTTGGAGTGGACAATGGCATATGGCTCTGACCACATACCGCAGGCTGAACCAATTTTCATAGAGATTGCAATTTAGCCCCCAACCTTAGCCCCTCCTCCTCTTCGCTGCCGCTGGATTTCTACGTTTGCTCCTTGCCAGCATTTTCTTCGCCTTTTGGCAGCTGCTGACGGAGTTGGGTTCGCAAACCTCAACCCATAATTAACTTGGCCAACAGGCAACAGGCTGCACTCGGGGCCAGAAGAGACTCTGTGGAGAAGGAAGGGGCAGGAAGACAGGAGGCGGAAGACAGGGGAACGGAAGACAGGGTTCGGAAGACAGGGGAACGGAAGACAGGGAACGGAAGACAGGAGACAATGTACATTGGACACATGAAAACTAACAATTGTAATGCAATATGTAGCAAATAAATTAGTAAAGGTGGAGTTTGCAGTTTGATTTTAGAGTTGGAAAGAACTAACAAAAATTACTATATATTTAATTAATTTAATGACTGTTTGAAAATTAGCTTTCTTCATAAATTTAAGTTTTAGATTTTTAAATATCAAAATGAATTCATTTTTGATCGCAAAGTAGTCAGAAAAACCTTTCCGTGTCAAGAAATAATTGCTTGCTTTCAACCTCTATATCCTGTCACCATAAATTAGTTAGGGCTTCTCTGTTAGTTAATTAATTGTAAAATTTAATTAATTAAAACTAAACCCTGTTACAGAGTGTCAATCCTAACGCTTTACCTTTCCTTCCAATGCGGTTTCTTAACCTCAACGCAACTGACCAAAAGTCATCGTCAAACGTTTAGTGTGTGGCTTGTATGGGCCTCTGTGTGCATGTGTGTGTGTGTAGGCTCTTTTGCATTTGTGTGTGTGTGTGTGTTTTGAGCCGCATTTTCTGCTTCTTTTTCGAGCTGTCTGTGCGTTGTCTCCCCTGAACTTGATGGACAGGCGCAGTCTTCTTTGGTCGCCTTCTTCTGCTTCTTCGCGTTAACCCTCCACCGGCACACCTGTATACCCCACACCCCCCGCTCAAGGGGGCACTGAGAAAAATTATAATAATGAAAGAAAAATAAATTTGACTATTATTTTATTGATATTTATTGTCACATTGAAAATATCACATAGATATTGTCAAAGTAGAAAATTGATCATCTTACAAATATGTTATTTATATTTTATAAATTAATTTTTCTATTCATTATTAAATAAGGGTTAATTTAATCATATTTCCTATCAAAATAGAAAGCAATAAATATCTAAAAAAGAATAAAAATGGTATCAACTTGATAATTCCGAGAATAGAAGTACTTTTTAATTAATAACAAAATTCAATTTTATCAATAATAAATAGTTATTATAATACATTTTATGAAGAATGTTTAAGGAAAGATTAATATTAAATTAATATAATTAAAGATCCACTTGTATCGTTAATTTTCAATGTATTAGAAAAGTTTTCATATCAATTTATTAAGTTGTCCCTAATTAAGATTAAAATAACTGAAGACTTAACAATTCTTTTTGTTTAAGATCAACATAATATAAAAATTATTGAAAATTTATAGAATCTATTATAGGCTGAAAATTTCTTTAATTTTCCTCTGTGTACCGTTGACTTTTAGTGGTTTTCGTCTTACCAATCTTCGGTTACAATGCGTGAGTTGCAACAGCCAGCTAAGAAAGAGGTAACAAACAAAAAGGTACAGGAAAGAGGAAGGAGAGGAGGTTGTCAAGGAATAAGTGGCAGATAAAGAAGCAGAAGGAGAGGCATAAGAAAAAGAAGAGGCAGAAGAACTCCTGCGGACATTCCCGTTCCACTTGATTTCTTCAAAACCCACTCTTATTGTTCTTTATCCGTGGCCTCTTCATGCATTAATTTTGGATTGTTTCGTTTTCTACCTGCATTTTCAGGGCGTGAGGGTTGTTTTTTGTTAAAAAAAAAATAAACAAAATAAATATCATACGACTTTTGTAAAGGGTATAAGGTTTAAGTCCCGAAAATATGTCAAATAACTATATTTCTAATTACCATTTCGTCTTTTCCAATATCTTCGTTATTAATATTGTAACTTATTGGAAATTTCATGTTATTCTATGCTTATCCCTTCAATTCATTATATTGGCGCCTCGGAAATCATAATTCTTAGCCAGACAAGTCTCAGATAGTTGGAGCTGAGGAACCTTCTCATTTTTCCCCAAGAGTCAGCCCACGCGATGTGCATAATAAATTCATAAGTTTACAAAACACGGCCCAAGGAATGGTAAATAATTTTAAAACAGATTTTCTGCTCATTCTGCCAGTCTGCTGTTCAGTCCTCTTCAATGTTTATTGAATTTTTGATTTGGGCCTTGAGGCGTTTGGCGACACAGAAGCCGCCAATGGTTTCTCCAGGCCCTACGCTCTTCCCTCTTTACTGCATAATAAGACTACGGTCATGTCCCGGGCTCCCGCTACTTAAGACGCATACAAATGACCTTTGGGTAGATTTTGCCCAGTGCCATATCCCTCAGGTGAACAGCCTAGACTAGACATGCGGCTCCCCAACTTTTTTTTTAGTACTGAAAATACACGGAAAATCCGGCTTAATTATCTTTATCCCGAGTCCTTGAGCCTCTATAATTATTGTCTTAAATTTACAATATTCCATGCATATTAATCGCAGCAGGAAGACTAAGCCAGGAGCTGGAGAAAATCTCTTTGGGAAATGTTTTTTTTTTTAAACAAGAAATGCGTTAGTAAGCCTATAGTTTCTGTGTTTAAAACTCATTACTTCTAATCTTCAAAGAATATGTACTATAGGAAATAAACAAAGTATATTTATTTTGTAAGCATTAACTGAGTACTATGTATGGCATAGTGTAGCCCTTTTAGCATTTTGTAAAGCATTTAGCATTATGTTAAGATTCCGCCGAGATTAAATGAAATTAGGATTAAGTAGAAAAAAAAAGACTACGGTCACACTAGCAATTATAAAAGAAAACTGCACACATTGAAAATAACAAGAGAGCGAATAAAAATCAAATAAATAAAGAAGAATCCAAATATAAACTACGATAACAATTTAGTGGGTTTCCTGAGGCTTAAACAAGTTTAGACCGAATGCACTTCTTGTATAATCCTAAGTTGAATGTCCTCTTTTAATCCCCTAGACTTAAGCCTCTTCGTAAGCCATTTTCCTTCTTGATTTCTTGGTAATTTGAATATTATGGTATGGAATTACCCTTTAGAAATCGATTCCAATTCAGATTCTTGATCTCTTGATCCTCTGATTGAAAATCAAACCATCCAAAAATAATCACAAGAGAAACCCGAATGAAAACAAAAACATCAGAAGCCGCTAAAGATTAAGACGAAGGAGTGGGAGGTGAAAGAGAACTGGAAACTGAGCCCGAAGAATAAGAAGAATTGGGAAAAGTGAAGAAACCAAAACAAGGTCTCCGTTTTTTGGGGGGACTTCTTAAGTTACAAGGAGATTAAGGCTTAAGGCTAAATAAAAAGGTACAAAATCGAAAATATCTAGAACAAAAAACTTAAGAAAAAAAAGAATTAAAAAGCCTCCAGAAGAATTAAAAATTCTTTAAAATACGGAATCTCCACAAATTCTATAAATCTAAAAATCCTTGGCAAAATTAACGAATAATAGTTAAGGAAAAATGATAAAGAAAAACTTCAACCAAACGCGTAGGTGTGGTCGCAAATACAAAAATAAAGTAAAAACAAAGTAAAGTTTTACAAAAAGAAAAAAAATTGAAGAAAAGGTTTATAGCTGAAAAGTTTCATAGTCACGAGCTTTTCGCTTGCAGAAGAACGTGTTTCCAAGCAAACAGGTTATTTTGAAGGGGGCGTAATGAAGAAGAGGAGGGGCAGAAGAAAAATAAGGAGACGAAGAAGAAGAAGAAGAAAACGAAGAAGAAGAAGAAGCAGGAGCTCTGAAGAAACGGCAGCCTTAGCAAACATGCGACAAAACCCGCAAGAAGAGCCAGAAAGAGAGAACAAGCCAAGAATTGGAGACTTGAACTTAAAGAGCTTGAAAACCTGAAAGCCTCTCCCACTTCTTCTCGTTCCCTCACCCCCTGTGTTCGTCTTCAAGAAAAAAAAAACTGGTTAAAAGTAGATCGTTAACAGCAGTCTTGAGCGGGACAGCAAACTTAACGAAGTTTCTTCAACTTCAAACTTGTTGCATGTCACTATCTCTCCCTCTCTGTCTCCCCCAAGCATTGCCCCTCTGCACTGGCCGTCTCTTTTGCTCGTCGCTGCACTGCTTGATCGGCCAAAAGCTGTTGTTGACTTGTTGCTGGACTTATTTTTTTGTTTTTCTTACCGCCGCTGACTGGTTTTTCTTGTTGGCCGCAAAGGCAAAAAACAAGTTTTTACCACAAGTCGCGGCCAAAACGCCAGCAATGTTCGAAAAACGCTAGCAAAACGCCCGCAAAGCGCAACATGTTGCTGATGCTACTTAGCGCTCGCGCGCTCTTTTTCGAACTTCCCGCTCTCTTGAGTTCTGTTATCTCTATGCTAACTCCACCAGCTGGCTGTTAAAGAGGCTGAGCTGCTCTTTCGGCCTGTTAAGTCTGGTATTCTCTCGTTTTTGGCGTTCCTTTTCCGAACGATTTCGCTTGTTACTCGTTAACATTCTGTTAACTTCGCTCTCTCTCTCTGTTTCGAAGGCGCGAAACGAGAGTTTGAATCGTTGCGTTGTGCCCACGCGTCGACGTCGGCAGCAGTTTTACGTTCTCTTTGGGGTAGCGTTCCTCGCCTTTCGTTTTCGCCTCTCATTCGTTTTTCGAATCGCAACGGGAAAGGCACGTCGCTTGGTTTTCCGCCGGGTTTTCCGCTGGTTTTTCGTGTGTGTGAACGAGCAACAATAATAACAAATCGCATTGTTTGGCAACAACAAGAGCAACAAATACTAAGCTTAAGGTATGAATTAAGGCCGTTAAAAAAAGTGCTTACAAAAAGTGTTGTGTGTTGTGTCTGGAAAAAAGGAATTAAAACTGGATTTTAGCCACAAAACAAAAACCCAGAAATGTTAAGAAATTTACAGAAATAAACCAAGTTAAATCCCAGGAAATATCCAAGAAAATCTCTGAAAATATCTCGTGAAAAAGTTCTTAAACAAATAACTGTTAAAACTCCGCGAAGAAGAAGAAGTAGAAGGTGCAAGGGAGGAGGCTGAGAAGACGTAGCATCTCAGCAGCAGCGGCAGCTGCGTCACCGCTTCATTAGTTCTCCCTCCCTCTTCCTCCGTCTCCCTCTTCAATCCTCGATCGCGGCGTCTCTTGCGATCGCCCCTCTCCATTGCACACCTTTACCTGTCAAACAGGTTTGCCAGTGTGTGTGTGTGTTCGGTCGGTGTGCGTGTGAGTTTCTTGGAAGCCTTTCAAGCGCTTTTCTTACCTGTTACAACAATAAACCAAAACAACAAAACGAAACGGAGTAAAATAAAAGAAATATGTTGCAACTCTAAGCAGCAACAAAAATAACAAGAGAACTGTGTGTGTGTGTGTGTATATACAGCAGAGATGCAATTATAACTGTGAAACAGGAGAGATCAGCGAGAAACAGAGATCAAAGAAAACAGAGGTCGAAAAGGGAATTTGTGTAGAAATGAAAAGAGAAATAAGTGATCGATAAAGGAAAAGGTGGAATAAAATAACAAACAAAAACGAAGTACAAGCACAACAAAGTTAAAAATACTTCAAGTGAACTTAAAAAAGAATAAAGTATTGTTACACTTGAAGAAATAAATGATCCCATTTATTTCTTCAAGTACATACAGTGCTAATACAGTGAAAACATAAACCCCTTAAAAAAACAGTGAAAAACTCGAAATTAAACTTTAATCTAAATAAACCCTTTTAAAAATAATATCCAATAAATTCCATAATCTCACAATAATTTTTCCCCCTTAATTTTTCAGTTATTCTTCTTCGTTTTTCGGAAAAGTCCTTACAAAAAAAGTAAATACTCCCAATCAAATATCGTGTGCTAAAAAAAATTATATTTTATGTGGTGTTAAAAACAAAAACAATTCAACGCAATGGAGCGTTGCAACAGCAGCAACAACAACAGCGAACGCAGCTAGAGAAGGAGACGCGGAGGAGAGCCGCCGTCAACTACCGTTATTGAAGCCGAAGTTCCAGGAGGAGGAGGAGCTGGGATAAATAGCAAAAGTTTTTTTTCTTGCTTAAGACAAAACGTCAACTGCAGTTTTCCCCAAGAACGGAAGCGGCGATAATAACCAAACTTTAGTAACAACAACTACAGAAACACCTAGAATAGCTACTAAAAGTAGTAGCGGCAGCCACAACAAAAACAACAGCAAAAGTGACAAAAATGAGACGAAAAACGGCCAAGACAGAGGCAGCAACAGTCAGCAGGAGGAGTAGTGCGAGGAGAGCAGCAGCAGCGCTAAGAATTTGGCACTTTTTTCTTATCGGTGAGTTTTTTGTACTTTGTTTTTTATTTAAACTGATAAGGGAAGGTCTCAAAATAATATAAATAAAATTTAAAGAAATTCTCAGAATTTTATTTTGCAAATATACCATAAATTCTGCAACTGATAACATATTTAACACCAATTTAAATAATTGTTTTCCTATTAAATTCACGTAAATCCCTGAACCGAAACACCTCAATTCGTACATTACCTTCTTTGAGATGTTCTCATCCCTTTACCTTTACACTTTACATTTTCGGCACACGCATCTTTGGTGACGACACAAATCAATTAAAAGTTTCGGTTCCTCCTTTTTGACTTCCCCTGCTTATGACAGGCGCCCTCTTATATTTTTTCCGCATACTCCCACCCCACAGTTTCCCACCCAAGTTCCCCCTCGACGATGATCATGGGATGCTTTGCCTTGTCGCTTTGGCTGTTGTCACCTTGCAACGTCACTTTAGTTTTTTGTTGGACTTTCTTGTTGTTGTGCGCTGCTTGACGTCAGCATAAAGTTTTTTATCTGCTCCTCAAGCCTCCACTTTTCCCCTTTTACCACCTTTTTCCCGCCTGGATTTCCCTACCTCCTTCTTTGTTTTCTCCCCCGCTCACTTTGGCTCTTCCTGTCAATTGGCGGCATTTACTGTTCTCGATATTAAAACGAAACTTGAGGCTACAGTCGATATTCCATAAATCGAACTAAAGATTAATGGGATAGTCCCCCTAAGAAAAATATATATATATTCTTTTTTAAGAAATGCAAACTGTTGTAGTTAAACAACATTTAAAAAATATAATAAGACAATGTTAGGATGTCAATGAACTTCTGTTCTGTTTCACGGCTTTAAAGTAGAAAAACAAAATCTACACATAGCCCAGAAATAGAAACGCTCTCAAAGGATTACTTAATCCTAACCTATTCGACATGTACGGGTTTCGAATAGATATGCTTCTCGTGGAATGTTTTTTAATCAAATTTTAGTGATGGGCTCCGATCTTGAAGTTTGATGCCCATCCCTGCTTCAAGACGCGTTTTAGTATCCCTAAAACTAATCAAATATATCAAAAACTATACTATATTGATTCTAGTTGAGGGAATACCTACTGTTTCCAGGAAGAAAAGTGTAACAAATATCTGGAGAAAAGTGGAAAAGCTGGTGGCGGCATAAGGGTATAAGGAAAACTTTAGTTTGGCACGCTTCACCAAACTTTGTGCTCTTCTCATATACAAGTTTGCTTACAAAATGCTTTTTAATACTTAAAGAACCCACGGAAAGCGCGGAGAGGCGAACGCGTCGGAGAAATATCAAAGGCCTGGGCTTAAATTTAAATGTGAATTATATCCACTCAGTCGGGTAAATCGGTCAAGGAAACTCTCCAAAGGGGGAGCGAGCAATTCCTTCTTATTAATTTGTCTGTGATTAGTCGTCCCCCTTTTTTGTTTGTGTTTGCCCCTCTAAAGATATATTGCACCATTAACTTTATGGCGCTTCCCTCTTTCCGTTGCCACTTTGTGTGTGTGTAATCATTTAATAAATAAAACGTGTTGATTTGACATCTTAATTGGGCCTTTGACACGCGTTCTTTTTCGCCGTAATTCCCTGGCTTTTATAGAGGGAACTACCACTACTCGGCTACTCGTAAAAGTTCACTCCTCAGCAGCTTAACTGTCAACGCCTCGGAATCAAAAGTCGCAAGATTCAGAAATCAATGAACTCTCGGCGGAGGTTTTATATTGTTTCTGCCTGAAGCTAGCTTCTTGGGAATTGCTCAACTCGGGGGCATTATTAGATTTGATGACAGTTCGTCGAGAGGGAATGCTCTGAGGAACACTGGCATTAAAAACACATTAAAAGATTACCGAGGAATGGGAAAAGTGCGAGGCCCTTTCGACTTAAGCCGAATAATTAGGAAAATGTGCAAAATAAAAGGGAATATCAATTTCTTTGGGAAAATTCATTTTGCTCATGTTTCTTGCAATACCTTATTAATGTTTTAACGCCTTGAGTCGAGGCAGGAATATATCACTTTCGTATCAGTTTTAAGATATCACAAAAAAACTCCTTTTTTTCAAGACCGCATTTCCTTACATTTATTTTTACGCAGCACTTGTGGATGTCCTTCTGTTCCCTTTGAATTTCTCGACATTATTCCCCGTTGATCCTTGAAGTGCCTTCCAATTTGGCTGAGTTTTCCTTGAAATATCCTGTGTGTGTTTGTGTGCGTGTGTCTGCAGTGAAATGCTCAAGGAGAAAACGCAGGATATTGCTTAAGAAGTGCTTGAAATGTCCTTCTACCTGCCTCTCCTCCCCTCAGTCGGCGAAACTGTTTATAACAATTTGTGTGTGCGTTTTCGTCGGGTTTTTATGTTTATTTTCTTGCCTTTGGTTTTTATTTTCGCTTTGCAGCTTTGTTTTATTTATGCCTTCGTCGTCCGTCTACCTGCTCACTTTCTTCTGTCTTCCACTGCGCTCTCTCTGCTCATTTTTCCCTTTGAGTTTTCCACATTCATTTCATTTCCTGGCTTTACCAAGTGCCTGCCGCCGCCGGCGGCTCCTAAAACTTCTTTTTCCCCTAATTTTCCCTTCTCATCCCTTAGTTTTTCCCACCGCGAGGGCACTATCTCCGTTTCCCCGCTTTACTGTTCGTGTTTTTAGCGCGTGAATTATGATTGTGGCTTAGTTTTTCCCACTTTTCCGGAGTTGTTATTGTTCCTATTGTTTTTGTTATTTTTGACAGCACTCGAAAAATGAACATTTCCCTATTTTAGAAACTATTTTTGATCAGATTAAAAACTAAATAGAACTACTTTGGGGCCTTAATATAAAAACCTAATTGTTTTCAGCTTAAACTAATAATTCTTCATACCAAAAACGCATACTCCGTGTTATTAAATTAATTAAACTAAACCTATAACTATATTTAAATGTGTTTAAAAGTTTTCAGTTGCTTTTCTCGGTGTACACCGCTTGGCATATCCTTTTCCACAAACAACACCCAACCCCAACACACACAGCCTGTGGCGGATTCACCTTTTCCTCCTTTTTCGCTACCGAAAAATATCTGCAACTGCTGCAACTTTGAAATTAAAATAAATTAAACAAATATTTTGTTTGTTTCAAACATTTTTTACGTGCTAAATTCAGCGACGTGTGCGGAAATGTGTTGCCCCAAAAAAAGCGACACAAGAGAGATAGGGGCTAGTAGCAACAGCTGCAGCTGCAGGGACACCGGAGTGGAAATGAGAAACGCTTTTCCAACAGCAGCGGCAGCAGCACTGGGAAATTTATATAAAACGTATATATTCAGAATTTGCATTTGCAAAATCAAAGTTGGATTGCATGGAAAAGTGGCAAAGGGAGCGGGGACGAAAAAGGATAAAAAGAGGGAAAGCTACGGCCAGAGGCAGTGGCAAAGGGGATTTGGATTTGGTTTTAGATACAATAAATTGGTTTAGTTAGCTGGAATTTCAGTGTCTGTTGTGGAAATATTGATAAGCACAAAAGGTAAAAGATAAATAAAGAAATAGAAGAGGTACAGACAAGGACGACTAAAGTTTGGAAATGTTTCAAGAATTTCAGAGGAATTATTTCAGAGAATAACTGTGACAATTTTATGGCAAGGAGGAATCCATGTTGGGGGAAACCAATAAAATGTTATTGAAATTAAAATGGAAAAGTGAGGAGAGATGGTAGAGATTTCTGCAAGGGATCTTATGAAAAAATAAATCAGAATAAAATATTGAACTAAAACGTAACCTTGCCAAAATGAAACTGTAATTATTTAGAGGTTTTTATAGAAAGAACTACTTGTAAAACCTTTCCCTGTGAGGAAACTAGAAGATACAAGTTTTTAACTTTAAATAGTTCCTGGTATTTGGTTTATATCTAAAAGTATTTAAACCTTGTATTATATTCGATAAAATGGTTTAATATATCCTCCCTTTTTGCAGCTGATTGACTTTATTGCCAACTATCTAACCCCTTTCAATGCACATCCCCTAACCTTTAAAGTTATACGAGTATTTCGAATTTTTTGTTTAGCTTGATGCTTTGGCAGTTGGCAAAATTTATAACTTGCATGCGTTGAATTTATATCTCCCTCTGTTTATACATTTGTAGTCGTGTTTATGCACTATATTCACTCTTTTCTTCTCATTTTGGAAGTGGGTGGCGGATTTAAAAAACCCGCAGCTGTTTAAACAAACCACTGAGTGAGAATTCCTCAACATTTAAATGATGTGATGGCTCTCACATACACGCAGATACAAAAAACTCACACTCGGACAGATAACGAGAGTCGGACACAATAAAAATTCAATAACATTTGCTGACTGATGACGAAGTTGGCACGAGTTTTGTTATTTTTTTTAACCCCTGGACGACCTCGTCATTGGTTTTGGTTACAGAAAAATTTTCGCCAACATTTGCAGAAAATAAATGCATTTTTCTAAATATTTTTACGTCTTTTTTGGGTTAGTTTGTTGCCGGCAATGATTTTTATTTAGTATAGTTTTTTACCATAGCCAGCCAATTTATTTCTACTTTGCTTTGAGTGACTCTGACGCTGCGGAAAAGAAGAGAAATATTTATAAATATTTGCATGAAGCGTTGATAGATAAAATCCAAAGAAAAAGACAACTGCTGTTGAATAACAATTAATGTTTGATGATTAATCTCTTATTTATTGTAATTGTATTTGAGTTTGCATTCCAAATGCAAATGCAGGTGCCTAGAAGCTGAGGCTAAAGAACAGCTAAACTGACTCACCACGACTGGCGAATATTAATTAATTTGTATTTATGGTTTTTACGCTCTGTGTTGTTTTTCCTTATTTATTTATTTTATTTTTTTGCATTCCAAATGCGTTGCGCGCTGGAAAAACGTCTGACGTGATGGCATTTCTTGACCAACTTGCAAAAAGGCGATTGTCACGCCTGAATTACCTGCCTGCCTGCGCCGCACCTCGCCACTCACCTTTCCCTAATTGAGTTGGCTACTGGAATTGAAAGAGGGGGGTTTTGATCATTAGCATGGATACTTGATGATGCCCAGTGGTTTTTGCTGAATTTCTCACCGAATTTCATGACTTTCGGCCATCATCAAGTGGCAGTAAATTCGCAAAAGCTTTGATATTAATACTCTTATACGATTCAGTGAAGTAATTAGTCAAAAAACCAGAATTCAATGAATTTATTTACCTCTAAAGTCGCATTTTGGTTATTTCAAGCTAAATCCACATCAGCCAGTGCTTTGTTATTGATACTCTTATACTCAATCCACACACAAATATTAAATGGAATATTTAATCAATGAGCTGGAATTATGATGAATTTATTTGGCTCTGAGTTAGATTTTCTTTTTGTTATTTTAACCTAAATCCGTAGTTTAAAATTAATTTGGGTTATTTTATAGCCATTAGCTCTTTATTAGAGCTTTGCATAAAGTATTTTACTAAATAATTAAAAGGAAATATAATGGAAACGAATAATAGAGGGAAATAACTATACAAAAATTTATACAAGAGGGATTAAATACTAATTTGCACAGGAAAAAATTTAATAAAAATTGCATACAATTTTGATAAGTATTATATTTTAAATTATTTTATTAGCGTTTTGAATGTATAAGCTTCTACGGAAGCTTAGTATTTTTACGATTTTTAAATAAAATAAGGAAACTTATCAGAATATTTTTTTAATATTATATTTAAAATAAATGTAGCTATTTAAGAAATGTAGTAAATATTCGCAGAGCATTTTATATTCGCTCAAGTCGAGGGTTCTTTTGCATATGACTCTTTTTGTATTTATTTGTATATATTTTTTTGTATTTCGCCTTAGTTATCTCTCCCCCTTTCAGAGCGTTTTTCCACTCTTTTTTTTCCTCGCCATGCTGTTTTTATTTATATATATATAATTCTTTCTTTAACTGCTTCAACTGCCCACTCAAAGTCGTGGTCTTTTCTTTTGGCGCTGCTGCCGTTGCGGGGCTTCTGTTTGCCGATTTCTGCTCTGCTTTCGGCTCTCCCTTCGGCCTTTTGTTGGGCTTCTTTATTGGGGATTGCTTTTTGCTCCACGCTTTCAAATGAACCGATGGACGGAAAGGGAAGGGGTATTTTCTGCTCTAATTTGTATGCGTAACATGTCAAAAATCGTTGTGGTCAATACACTGATTGCTTTTGCATGTATCTGCATCTCAATCGGAGAGTCTGACTCTGAATTCGGATCTGTATCTTTTTCGGTATCGCTGTCAGTGGAGTATCTCGAACTGAATAAACGTATCTATAGCGGAGAGTATCTGTTTCAGCTCATTGCGGGCGGCCACTCGCACGTTTCATGTTTCGCTGATGTATTTATGGCCGACTTTTTGCCACTGGTAATTTTTTTCTTCTGGCTCCTGATTGGAGTTAGCGGGTTAAGTGAGTAAACACGGGGGTTATGGAGGGATAAGGGTACGGGCTGAGAAAGGTTGATAAGAATTGTTAGGGCAAGTATCTAGGAAATGTTGGCCGAGTTTAGAGTTTGAGGTTGAAGAAGGTTTTTCTTGGCTTTCCCCCGATTTTTTCTGGGATTTCATGGGCTGGCAGAATGCTTTAGTTCTTTCTTAGACATCATACAAATTTAACTTGCATTTAATGAGTTTATGTTACAATGAACAATTCATTTTCACTAAAAAAAATACCAAAATTATAATAAATGGTCACTTGGTGGATCGATTTGTTACCATTTAAAGTCTATCTATTCATTTCTTTCAGTTATAAATTACATTCTGTACCATTTCTTTCCCATTTTCATTTAATTAATAATGTTTAAGCTGCAGTTTGTCATAATCATTACATGTTGAGTGTATATGATAATCAAATCAGTCGAAAAATAAAACTGCAAGTAATTAAAGTTCCTCAAAAGAGTTTTATTTTCATTCTAAATAAAAACACTTTTATTTTTCCATTCTCCTTTCCTTTGAAATATTTTATAATAATATTTTTTTCAACCCCCCGGCCTACCTAAATAAATAGATTAATTAGACCTCAGTCGAAAATGTTTCAATTTCACAGTCACTGCCGAAAGGCATAACTCTATGGGTATTATCCCTTTAACCCCCGCTGGTAAAATCCTCATAATGATCGTTTAGCACTCGAATTTGTTCCCAATCGCAGTTGGAACAGGGAAAAGAACAACAAAGGCAGCGAAAAACGGTGCAAAGTTTTCCCCAGTGGTTCCAACCCTTGCTTGGAAAATCGAAGACACGAAAATCAGTGCATCCCTTAAACCTGCTTTCGAAACATAACAAAACGTAGAATGCAATCCCCTTTGGTTCAATCCAATCCAATCCTGTACTTTTGTTACTTTTGCCTGGTTTCTCAAGCATATCAATTCACTTTTTTAGGGTTGTGTGTGCATCTGTGAAAAAAGAAGGGGGTTTTGGGGGGTGGAACAAGGGAACGTCTGTTGCTGCTGCTGCTGTCTGAGACAAAATGCAAAGCAACATTGTAGAAATTACACAAAATGAACTGTGAAAACCTTTTTTGTGAAACGCATTTCCTTCTTTCCGCCGTTTAAATCCTCGCTTAGGGGTTGTGCAACCCCACCGCCACCCACTTTTTGACACGCCCATCACAAGGAGAGAGGAAAAAGGAATATAAAATTTTACGCTATGCAAAACATTTTTCTAATCAAACATTCCATTTCATTTGGCGACTAAGGGTGGCTCTTTGTGCTTTAAGGGTTTTTGTCTTTGGCCACAGTTGAAGTTTTAATTTTGTCTCAAGTGTAAATTCATTTGCAATCCAGCTGCTGGCTGCCTGTCATCCCAAAGTCAACCCCAAACCCACAAAGCCACCCCCTGAGCGAAAGATTTGTAATGCTCATTTGGCCGACAGAAATTAAGACTCGCTGAGAACATATATAACTGAACAAATAATAAATTCTTGAGCTGGAAATTAAAAAACAAGGCTCTGGATATTAATTTGCAACCCCCACAAATCGATCAACCCCCCGTTTTTTGTACCGAAAGTGTTTTATTAATTTCACTTTGCACTCGAAATATATTTTTATTAAAATTGATTTCACTACGAAATCAAACGGGAAAACACAAATGGACAAAATTGCAAATAAAGAAGAAGGAGGAGAGATAAAAAACCGGGTGGGAAAAGTGTAAAAAATTGCATTTGCTTATTTCCATTTTTAATCATCGCGGCAATATTTTTTCTATCCATTGTTTGTCGTCTGCATTTATTATATAATACTCATTGCACTCGGTCTCCCATCCCTTGGCTATCTTTTTTTTTTTATTAAATATTTTTTGCCGCTTTCGTTTTCAATGGGAAAAAATTTGTATTTTTATTGAGTTTCATTGAAGCGCATGAAATTGCAATAAAAGTCTATGAATGGGATAAAAACCAAGCTCTGGGGTTAACTCCTCTCGATTCCCACTCCCTCTCTCTCTCTGTGCATCCTCTATGTACACTCTCTTTCACTTGATAATTTTGTGGAATTATAAATGGAAATACACACAGAGCAATGTGCTTTTAATTAAAAACTTTAAAGTTTCCTTAATCAGTGGGGGGAAGACGGGCAAAGAGTTCAAGTTGAGGGTTAAATTAATGCTTTTTTGCCGCAAGACGCGGAAGAACAATAAGAAGCACCAGTAGGAGCAGCAGCACCAAATTGGGGTGGAGAAAACTTGGTCCAATAAATTAAAAATGAATTATGAATGCGTTAAATAATTGTTGTTAAGCTGGGTTTAAAGATCAAAATGATTAATGTAAATTATGGGACCCCGGATAAAAGTCCAATTAATGTTTGTAATTGCCAAAGAAGAGTACTACAAATAAGGTGGAAATAGGAAATAAATCAAAAGGGATTAGAAATAAGTATTTATTAAATTGCTAAATAAAGTGTAATATTATACTTATTAATATAATTCATTTAATATCCAATTTCGTATTCCGTTTGTATTTTTTGAAGAGATCTGCGCTCCCTATTCAATTTCCAAGTGCTTTTTTACATTTAATTTGCAAAATACTTCACGGTCGCCACATCCCTCTCTGCTCCCTTTAGGAAAAAATCTAAAAGCCTTGAGGAAAAGCTTTAAAAATGTTTATTTCTCCTCGCTAATCACCTGCCAAAAGTGGAAAAGACGCTGACAAATGATGGCTAACCCCCCTGTAAAAGTTCACTTCACTTTAACACCCCTCCTTCGCCGCTGTTCGAGTGTCAGGTTCTTAAAAAAAATAAAATTAATACCAGAAAAATACAAACAAAATGAGTAAAGCAAATAAAACGCAATGAATTCAATTGACAAGCTCGTCGCGAAGGCAGGGTGAGTGGGACTGAGGCAAAGAAAAAATCAATTTCCAGCGAAAATGTATGCGAAACATTTTTTCGGCGCCAATTTGACTTGACTTTCCCGCCTTTCCTCCTTTTGTCTGGCAATGAAAATGTGCTTGTAATAATAACTTCTGGGAGGGGAGTTGGTTTGGGGGAAATTCGGGTTGGTTTTTTACGGCTATAGAAAGCAAAATTCAAGGACAAACAAACAGAAAAGTGAAGTCAAACAGTTTTCTGCGTTTTTTTTTCGGTTTCTCCCTGACTATATGTATCGTTCGCGATTTCCTTTCGCTTTTCGGGTTGGCAAACATTTCTCCCTTCAGGCCTAAAAGCAGGCATAACTCTGCTTAGAAGTTCTAGGTTGTATTTTCCTGCCTGCCTTCTCCTTTTTTTAAGTAATTTTCATTACACTTACCTCAAGGCAGAGTAAGTGCACTGGAAATAAATTCAGTAAAAGTTGGTAAAATGTAAACTTTAAATTAAGAACAAGTGCATTGTTGTCTTAAAATTACATATTGTTTAAGAGTAAAAAAAATATAAAGAACTTGACAAAGACAAGGAATTAATTGTCACTTACTTCTTCATCAGTATCTAGGTAATTTTTGTTATTGGAATATTTACCTAATACTTAAAGAAATCTCATCTAACATAATAATCCCTTCCAACTTGTTCAACTATTATTATTTCCGCAGTGTATGAACCCCCCTGAAACCTGGAAAATTCTCTAGCAGGCTGCATAAATTTAGGAATGGTTTCGTAGAAGGGAATTTCAGTTTCTGCTTAGGCAGCAATAAATTTTAAAGACGCCTCTAGGGCAATTTTAAAGCCTAATTTCCATTTTATACACGAAGAGGGGGAGGGAAATGAAGGTAAAGCCAGGTTGAATCGTGGGTACGGCCTAATCTAAGTTGAAAAACTTTTTGCCTATACCTGGAAGAAGTCAAAGTCGGGAGAAATGGAGAGGAACTACTTTGCGTAATTATGTCAATTGCCATTAGGGAAATTTGGTAAAGAAAATACCCCTAAACCTGGCTATTTAGCCACCGCCTCGTCCTTGTTGGCAGTCATCGATATGCCGGCTCCCTCTGTTCGGTTTCAGCCCGTGTCTGTGTTGTGTCCTTTGATTTCAATCTGGCGTAGGAATATGTCTTTGTCTGCCTTTCTAAATGGAAAGCCAGAAGGTTGTTCAACCGAAATTCTGGGGGGTTGTGGATTGTGGGTTGAGGGTTCGCTAACCAGCATAATCCTTAACACTCCAAGGACGAAATTGGGAGGAGAAAATCGCTGTTGCGTGCCCCAAAGACATTCCAGCCGAAAATACGCTTAAATAGTGCCACAAAATCAATCAAAAGTCAGTTTACGATAACGGCGAGGGGTGAAAATGGCAGTCGCTTCCAGGGAGGGTGGGTTTAATGGCAGGGATAAACGAAGAAGCGGAGCCTGATTAACAAACGTGCCACCAAAACGTTTGTCATTAATTTTGCACATAATTGAAAATTGATTACACACGCGAAAAAAATGATACGGGGCGGAGGAGGAAAAAATATTCACTAAATTAAAAAATAAAAATTACCTTCAAGCATTACACATTTTTTTGCGAGTGAAAGCTTATTAAATATGAATTAATTTCAATTAATTTGTCATTCATGAAGGCGCTTCACTATCTGTAAATCCCTTACTTTATAAGCACCTCGATGTGGGTTATTTTTATGTGGACTTTAATAGGGTATTTCCGATTGATTTTGAAACTAGAAATATGTACTAGGATATTTATATAATTTTAGGTAGTTTTAGCTAACAAAAAAGTATTTCTTAACGTATAAATGTAAAGGATTTATACAATAAAACATAAAGTAAAACCTAACAAATCTAGTCATTTTTTAGGGTATTTCCCAATTCGAATTCGAAGCAAACATAGGCAGCTTTGCCGTTAAATTTCATAAATGAAATGCATTTTAATTAATTTTGCACAATTTGAAGCGTTTGTCAGAGTCTGTGAATGTCCTTCAGCCACTCCCTACCTCTTCCCCTCCAGCTTTGCTGTGTTTGTCAATGTTTACATAAATATTTAATAGACCAGATAAATTTCAATGAATTGACTTTGCAACACAGACACGACACTAACGGGGCGCAAAAAGATGGGCCTGGGTATGGTTTTAGCCTTTTTAATGCCAGACATAAGCAAATTAATTTATTTATTATTGGCGAAGATAAAACGTTGCCTTGTTTGTTGGCAAATTATTTATAAATAATGCATGTTACAACCATATCCGATCGCATTTCGATTTCGCCTTTAATGTCGTGTTTATTTTTGCCTGTTTAATTAGAACTACAAATTTATGGAAAGTGCTGCCTGCTGTTGTTGTTTTTTCGGAGCACAGAGAATAATTCAATTATGCCAGTTGAAAATGGCCAAAGAAAATATTCCGAAATTATTTATACAAATTCCTTTTACCGGTTTTTATTCTTTTTTTTTCTGCTTATATTTTTTATTTGCGCAAAAATTTAAAAAGAGCAAAGCCAAAGCCAAAAGCTCTGTGCATTTTTTATGCGTAAAATAATTGCCAAAAGCTTTAAAGATTTGTGTGAATATTTAATATATTGTATGGATGTTTAAATGCAAATTCAAGGCTTTATGCGAAAATGTTTTAATAACATTTATTAGGTCACTTAAATGGCTACCGATCCGATTAAAAATGTATATAAAATATTTCAAATCATTACTTTTGATTAATTAGGCTGGAAAATATATTTAAATGAATCCCAAGTTATATTTTGGCCTTAAAGTAAGTTCCTCAAAAGTATTATAAAAACCTACAAGATCTCAGCAGTTTTTTCGAATAAAATATGATTGAGCCACAAAAAAAAAATACTGGCCACAATTTGGCGGTTTTTATTATTGTTTAATTTGTGTGCTCTTTTACAGCAGAGCGTAAAAAAATATTGCACTAGAATGCTAATTAATTCATTGGCGGTAGATTTTTTTATAGTCCCAGCAACGCGAGTGATAAAAAGCAAAAAACTTTACACTTTGCAGGCGAAGAAATAATAAACACAAACACGGGGGAGAACTTTTAGTGCAATCAACGTTTTTTTCCGTGCTTTGGAATTTCTGTAGTTGTTCCCTATTGTTTATTGAAGGAATGCGTAAATATTTAGCGATTTTTGGGCGGTGCGTTGACGTGCCTCACCTTCTAATTACGAGTATACCTATGTGGCCCACTTCTTCACCATTCGCTGCCCCATACGTTACCAATCTCAAATGAACTCGAACTTTGGGCCAAGACTCGCTGGCCCGCTGATGCGAGAGAAAGCAAACAATAAACAAAAGCATAAAATTGTCGGTGTAAATGGGGTTTATTACAAAACACACACACAGTCACTGGTGAGAGAGAGAGGGGAACCCCATAGTGCAGCTGTCTAAGCGGAAAAGCGGGAAAAAGGTGTGAAAATTAAGGGCAACGCCAGCATGTGCACCTGGCAAAAATAAGCGAATAAAGGCAGTAAATCCTAAAGACTTTAATGATTATTTTGTTAAACTTTTAGGGAATATCATTAAATATATATTTATTTAAAGATTTTATTGAAAGGAATTACTATAAATAGGTGGAAACATGTATTTATTTCTATTTATAAGTTCTACAAACAAAAATTGTTCTTAAAATATAACAATAATAAAGGAAAACCCTTTTAATTAAATTTCCCACAAACAAAAACTGAGCAATGAGTTCGACAACACTTGGCTTGGCAACATGTTGCCCCAGTTAACAGCCGCCTAACATTCGAGTACAGTCTACTTGCAGCATACACTGTAATCAGCAAAAGGTAAAGAACTCTGTACGTGACTTGCGCTTGATTTATAACTGTAAAAAGAATGTCACAAGCGAATAAATAAATAAAAAAAGAGATGGAGGTGGAGGAGGAGAAGAGGTAGAGTGTCGTAAGAAGTGGCTCAAAGAATCAGTGGGAAAACGGTAGTTGTTGCTGCTTTATCACCGAAGCATTGCGAGAAGAACGAGAACTGAAGACTGGAGAGTCTCTTCCGCAATCTCATTTTTTGCCCCCCTCCCGCGTGACACTTAAAAACTCATTAGCCAACGAAAAAAAGCGGAAGATTGGGAAAACAGCAGCGAAAGAGGGGAGAATAGGAAACGGAATCCGGCTAAATTGTCAACTTGTTGCGCCAGCCACGCCCACACTCACACAAACACAGCCGCAAACACGCCCAATCATAACGCCTATAAACCGCAAAACAAGAAAAAAAAAAACAAAGAAAAACTAACAAAAAAGTGGCAGAAGCCGTCCAACAGCTGCCTAAAACAGTTGGCCAACAGTTTAGTAAAAGCCCATTTCTCCACCTCTTCCATATTCATACACTTTTCCAGGGGTTATGATAGGTAGGGGAAGTATTTTAATCTTAGAAATATTTCTTATTAATTAGTTTTAAGTCTTAACAAGAGAAAAAAGTAGCTATTATATTTACCTCTATTACATTTTTGAGGATACAGTATTTAGACTTCTAGAGAAGGAAAAAGAACATGAAATAACCCCCCTATGTAATCAATGGTTCAGTTAGTTATTTTTACTTAACGACGTTCTTCTTATTTTGAAATATTTGCAAGTCTTTTATGAATTTTAGGGAAATTAAAGAAGCTTTCAATGTATGGCCCCCCTATGTAATCAAGTGCCAACGCAACAAATTTTATTCTTTCCAATAAAAACCTAATTATCTTAATTTTTAGCTTTTGCTCCACATTTTCATGAGCTATAGAATACAACCACTAGCTTGTATGCAAGAAAACTTTATTAAAGGGTATTTAAAAGTTCCCTTTCCCTTTAGTTCGGATTTCCGTATGAACTTCTGCCGTTTAAGGGCCACCAATGCTAAATCCACTTGTCAAATGCAGACCCGCAAACAGCAAATGAAAAACTCTGGGGTGGAAATATGGAGAGGAGAGCTCCAGCTGTGTGAACTGGACAGAGAGAAGATCACAGGGAATTAAGGGAAGGAGACATTTGGAGAAGCTGGGGGAGATGCGCCGTTGACATCTCCGCCTTACGAGTGTCAAAACAAAACTATTTATTTCCCTCACTTGCCGCGCGACAAAGACTAAGAGCGCCGCGTCCCCAACTTTCTTCCCTCGCAACATTTCTTTTTAAATTGCGGCGACATTGAAATTAAATTGTCTGTGCTTCTGCTGCTGCAGTCTCAGAATAAAATGAGGGGGAAGTTTACAAAGAAACAGCTCGCAAATGTGCAGTGCCGGCAATGAAGAATTATTTGAAGAGTCGGCAAGATCTTATCTAAATGGCCAACTTGGCTATTTTGGTGAACGTTTTAAGCATAAGTTTAGATGGCAAAAATGGCTACTTTTGGACAATAAAAGTTTAGAATGAATTACAATAAATATAAGACACTCCTTAGTGTATAAAAATGTATTTTATTTGTAGATTTTAGATTTTAGATAATATTAAATAAATAATAATTATTCTCCATCTTAGATAGGGTTTGATAAGTGTTTAAATTATTTCTCGCATCAAATAAGCTTAACTTTTAGGACTTTACTAATTTCGGGAACTTTCTGGCAAATCCTGCCTAAATGGAAAATGTGGAAAGTCAAGAAAAATAGAGGCAGCCATCAGCAGCAGCAGCAGCGGCAATAAAGCGGCTGAAACTTGCTGCAACCTGCAACTAGGAACTTGCAACTTGTGTTGCTGCTGCCGTCGCCGTCGCTTACTTTAAGTGGCTTTTCTGCTGCTGTGGCAAAATAACTGGAAAAAGCATCAGCAGCCAGGGAAAACTGATGGTTTCGGAAGGCAGGGAAACTGGAGGGAACGAGAGAGACAGGGCAGAGCCGTAAAAGAGAAGGAGGATGAGAAACAGCAAAATTGACAAGCGCAACATTGAAATTGCTACAATGACAAACTGCAATGTGCAGCAGGGGCAGGGACGGCGGAGGGTGCCAGCGTGGGGGTGGGGGTAGCTGATGCACTGCCACTTGACAGAGACGAATGTTGAATGCCTCTAAGAAGGGCAGACAGAGAGGGGAATACACCAGTTAGAGGGTGAGGGAGAGTGAAATAGGGACAGGGAGAGGGAGTATGCTGCACGTGCGTCTCTGCCACACAGACATTTAAATATAAACCGAAGATTGCCACAGATGCTGCCTGTGCACTGGGAGAAAATTAATGCGCTGAAAATTGCTAAGAAATTTGGTTATTTGATAAGATATAGAAATCCGCAGATTTTTGCTGATAAAATAAAATAAAACAGCTGAAAATAAATAAGCATTATTATTATGCCCACAGAAATCGATGCAGCGATTTTAATTCAATTAAATAGGGACCCAAAAGTATGATACACAATGTTTCTCCAACACAGTTCGTCTTAAAAGTGTTTTGTCAAGTGATTTAAAATCTTCAGCCATTTCTTTAATTCAAAATATGGTAATATTTAAATATTATTTATTTATTTAATATTTATAAGCCATCTGTATATAATATCCAATAATTATGATTATTTTCTCCGTGTACAAGATTGAAAAATCTACACCAAGCTGTTGAGATCAGGGGCGGCGTGCCACGAGGGGCACCAAGGGGGGATCTCTCTGAGTAGGTGGCAGGGCATGTTTAATTAATGCAAAGTAAATAAGAAAAACGAAGGAGACGCCAGAGGAAACCAACGAAATTGATTGAGGAATGTACCACACTGTAGGGCGAGGAAGGAAGGAGGGAGGCAGGCTGGCAGTGCGGGTGAGGAAAATGCATAAAAGCCCCAACTCCCCTTTTCCTGTTGCATTGTTTTCTCGGCTATTTATAAAGTTTCGCTTCCTCTGCCGCCGTCACCCGTAGATTGAGCAAAAATTGTTGGTAAATTGGTTTCTAGTGTTTTACGGCTGAAAATTCCCGGGGATGAAAGACCGACAGTTTCGTAATTTTGTAATTGGTCCGAATAGCTGTGGGTGCCATTTTTAAGATTAAGATTCAAGAAAACCAAATATCAGAGTTCTAAACGTGCGTGATTATGGTTTAAGAGTCTGGCAAGACAATACATGCGGTGACTTCATTATTATTTATTTATTCTTGACATTAAGAATGAACTTTATATGGTATATTTGCTCTTTACGACTCAATCACAAATTCTGGAATAAATTTATAATAAATACTTGGTTAAATGTCTCTCTAACACATCAACATTTTAAAGGTCAAGCTTAATAATAGCAAAACCCCATACTTGAATTACCTTATACCTTATAAGTTATTAGTATATAATATATTTATTTAATTATGTTTATCAATTACCTTTAACTGACAAATCGATTTCGCTTTTTATATAAGAGCCAACATTTCATTTTCATAATTTTAATGACCTTTTTCTTCCGCGAATCATTTTATCACCGTCACTTTCCTCATTTATATAAATATCAACCTGTTTTTTTTTGCCAACTAATTAATGATGAAATATATATATTTTAGCCAATCCAATTTCTCACCAACATTAACTAATTATTTCTCTTTTTTCTATCTCATTTTAGGTAAGTCCCATAGCTGCTGTGAAATGAAAATAAAAAGCATAACCTAACCATGGTTTTTATACGATTTTGTTTGTAAGTTTTTCCATTCCATTTGTTTAATTAACAATGATGACGGTTTTCCAAGATTTATGAACAACAAACATTGGGTTTTGTTAGTATTTTCACAGAAATAGAAAGTGCCAACTAAAATAACTGAATAGGAGTGCACAGAAATAACTACTGTAAGCAGCTAAAAAATATTTCTCAGTTACAAAAGCGAGAAAGTAAAAGTGGTCTTTCTCCATCTCCTTTTCTCCTTTTCCTAAGTAGCTTTCAGCAGCTGCTGCTCCAAATGTAATTGTAATTGGCAAAAAAAGCAGAGAAACACAGAAAAAACATAAATAAATCCTAATCAAGTGTAACCAAAAGAGGAAATGGGGAGTAAATCAGATTATGGCGTAGGAAAAAAATTATTTTCTTTTATTTTTTGTTTCTCTCCTAGCTTGCTAATAAATGGAGAGGAGACAGCCATCAGTCTCATCATCGTCGTCACATGCGTAAAGCCCGATTCATTCATGATAAATAACCCCCGAGACCCCCTTGATACCCCCTTCAAAAACCAGCCATCCTCTCGAGTTCAAATTTCGAAATTCGAAGCGGAGGACAGCTGCGTTGAGAGATGGATTGAGTTGCAAGATAGAGAGGCAAAGAGCTTGCCGAGTTTGCTATCGGTTTCATCTCACTACAGTGGCCATCATTGATGTGAGTCCCACGAACGACCCCTCTGAACCCTGCGCCTCCCCCCTCGAATCATTGGTGCGCAATAATTAGCGCTCCTCGTTCCTAGGAAGTTTACACGATCTCTTCTCCCTGGGCAGAATTCCCGCCTTTGACGTCTTTCAAATCAGAAACAGATGCATCCCGTGGATTTTCCTCACTCGCAGAAAATCAGCAATGATTTTTCCTCGCTTTTCACAGCGTTTGGCATATCATTTGCACATTTGCACAAAGCTTAGGGAGAATTCTAGTTCACACTCTATCTTCGTAGAGATTTTTCTGTATTTTTCTGTGCCATTACATGATTATATGAGGATAAATGGGAAATTAAAGCAAATAGCTAGGATGTATGGCTAATGGATTAATTTTATTCGAGTACTTTGAGGTCGAAAATGGAGCACTTCTCATGGAAAAATGTGTGGAGCTTTAATTATATTTGATTCAATAATTTGTAAAGCAGAAAAAGTGTTCTTAGTTTTCTTAGAAATTAAAGTGTTAAGCTTTAATTATTATTTATTAAATAATTAATAAAGCTTAGTGAACCCCATTACTCCCTCTAATTATAGAATTTCCCTAGGAAAATTCTCTGGCAACCTAATTGCATTTTCCGTTCAATTTCATCTCCCAAATTTTCAATCAGAAGTTTGCCCCGCAGTAAGAGAGTTGCGTAAATCACAAATGGAAATGCACTCCTTTACGGTTTTCCCCGCCCCTCGTTTTCCGCAGCAAATTCGCGCATAAACAATTGACCCATGGTGCTGGTCAGCCCCCTCCCCTTACCCGAGCCGCCGCCCATGGTTATAGCGATGCAAACCCCCTCACATATTCCCTGGGGCGTCGAACTAACCGCAAATGTACAGGCAATAAAATGGCTCATCTGTTGGCCATCGTGTCATGGCTGGCATTTCGCGATGTCCTTGTTTGTCCTCGTTGCAAGTTCTCCCTGTGTCACCCCTCCTTCAGAACCCCCTTTTAGCCCCCTTTAACACCCCTTTTAGCCCCTTCCGTTGCATGTTTGCCAAATGCCAAGCATCATCATAATAATTATGGCAAAAATCGACGCTGTCAACATACACACACACACGAGGGGGTGAAAACGGGGGTTCTTGGGTTAACAGGGGCGGCCAAAAGGGGGGCACTAAGTGGGCCAAAAGGATGCCACTTCAAAATGGCGGCCAAACATTCGATGATGCTCGCTCTCTCTCGAGGCAAAGTGGGTGGTTTTTTGGAGGAGCCCACACACTCCACACAAAACCGCAATTTCATACCGAATTTCACCAAGCTCAGCCTGCCACCCCTTTCGCTTTTATTATTCCCAGCCCCGCCTCTTTTGAGGGGGCTGCATTGTCGTCCTACATAAATGCATTTTTCGGAATGCGTGTCGCGTAAAATTTTCTTTCTGCTGCTGCACTTTTTTGTTGTTGTTTTTCATGTGTGTGTGCTGTGTTTTGCACTCGTTTTGGTGGCTGCCAATTTGCCTGCCACAACACGCCCCCTTTTTCCTGCCTTTTTTCGCACAATTTTCCTGCGAAAAAGGCAGCAAACAAAATAAAATGCTTTTTGGCCACCCGAAAATTGAGTGAGAAATGGACTAAAAAAGTCAGCAAAGGGCGGGTTTTGATAAGGAAAGAGGTCTTTACACTTGTGATGGCCTTTTAGGAAGTTCTTTGCTAGAAAAACTCGCTCATTTACACATTTTTTAGCTTTGCTGCATTTTTTATTAGCTTTTTTCATCATATTTACATTGATTACTTAACGATTGCATATTTTGGATACATTTCTGGCTCATTTTTGATGGATGGCTATTTAAAAACCGATCTGCAACAATTTAAAGTAAATAAAAAGCAAAAATAGAAGTAAAATTCATGAATATATGCTGGAATTTTTTCTTAATTAATATATTACTTCTTCACTGTACCACCTATATTTTTCCCGCCACCCCAAAACCGCTTTATTTTGCCGCAGTGCATCTGTCAAGAGATTTCACTTCACCTGCATTGTTGGCTTTAAGATAAGATAACTCCTTTAAAATCTTGTTTTCTCACACGCACTAAATAAAAGTAAAAAATAAAAATAAAAGAAGAGTGAACTCGTGAAAAGAGTCGGCGGTAGATATAGAAAACTGAGCCAAGTTGATAGAAATCTGTTGACTGCTGTTTCTGTTTGCCG
Organism: Drosophila tani; assembly: GCA_008042535.1. Classification (NCBI taxonomy): domain Eukaryota; kingdom Metazoa; phylum Arthropoda; class Insecta; order Diptera; family Drosophilidae; genus Drosophila; species Drosophila tani. Next base: position 70,113 of record VNJO01006922.1, on the reverse strand, counting down.
TTGTCATCGTTTCACATGATGTTTCCCCTTATTGTGTACAAATGTCATTAGGCACAAAGCAGATGAACTTGTGTGTTTCCCCCACAACTGCAACTGCAACACAACAACATGGCAACCAAAGTGCAACAGCAGAAGAATTTTCCCTCAAAGCTGCTGAAGTTTTTCCTACTTTTCTAATCTGGTGGCAAGTGCTTTTTGTGTGTGTGTGTGTGTTGCTTCTCTCTGTCAGCGTGTGAGTAACTGCCAGCAGTTTGACACACAAACACAATTACAACGATCACGACACACAAAATTTTACAGCAACGAGAACCGTAGAAAAATATACAAAAAACCAAGGAGAAACCAGCAAAAAACACGCACGAGAGCGAAAAAGATACGATTTCGGTTTCGGCAAGCCAACCAAAAATTGAGTTTTGAGCTCCGAGTTTATCGAATTGCAACCATAAAGAACTAAATGCAATAACACACAGATGGCAAGAAATAACATCATATAAAATAGAGAATGAAATAAGCAAAGTATCAGTCTGCTTCAGTTTTAATTTACAGATTTTTCGGGGAGGGAACATACAACATGTATAGTTTAAGCGATTTAAAGGTAATAAATTCCGTTCAAAGAAATATATATATTTAAAAAATAGAGAATAGAGCAGGGGTGGGCCTTTATAGCCCTTTTGGCTTCCAGGGAAGTTATGTTTTAAAGAAGCTCCACACCTTTTATAAATATTTAATCAAAGAACACGTTTCTCTTAACTCAACGATTCGATATCGTAATATTTCGTGTCTGATCTGCAAATAAAAATGTACTGGCTTAGTCAGCTTTACATCACGGTACTAAAAACGACACCAAAAAAAGAAGCGTTTTCTCTTTGACTCAACCTAATAAACAGCTTCCGAAATATTTCCAGAAGTTACCCAAAAAACTAATAAAAAGCAAACAGAGAAAAAAATATTTCACGGCTTAGTCAGTCGTTGCCGCCGCCTATTTTGACCAACTTAAAAGTGACACACATAATAATATTATAGCTTATAATTATAAAATAAAAGCGGCAAACATTTCCGCCTTTTTGTGAGTCACAAAAATATTGCGAAAAAGCCCGAAAATAAACTTACCGCTTTTAAGTCAGCCTTAATGAGTCATATTAAAAGTGTTTCGTCTTCTTTTAGTTTCCTCTCAGCCAGGAAAAAGTGTTCTACTTTTGTTGGAAACATAATATATTATTTTGCTTTTAATTAAGCAAGAATTTGAATAAAAATAAAAATCCGAAAATGGCGCAACTTTAATGCAGGAGCTGCCGCTTTAAGGAGCTTCAGGAAAAGGCTGCTGGGGTGTCGGAAAAACCGTGTCAAGTCGGAAAATTCGTTCAGGTCGGGAGGAGCGGCGGCGTTCGAAAAATGGGGGCGTACCCGCCGCCTGCCCGTCTGTCTGCCAAAGAAAAGGAAAACTTTTCTCTCGCTTTTCACGTGCGCGTCATGCATAATAAGAGGAAAATACGGGGGGCACGGAGGGAAAATCAGGAAGAGGAAGCACAGGGCACCCTCCACATATGCGTGGGAAAAGGAAGGAGAGCAGAGAGCTAACATGAGTGCATTCAAATATTAAAAAACACCTCAGGATAGCAGGTTAAAAAAGAGAAAAGTCGCTGGGAAAATGGGTGGAAAACTGGCAAGTGGGGAGGCAAAGGCGGGGCAAGGAGGAAAAAGTGTCAGCCGAAAGGCGTGGCACTTAGCCGAAATTAACTGAAGTTGAGTTCGCCACTTTTGTTGTGAAAACTGCATCTGATGACAGCTGAAAAGCTGGAAAAGCGCAGCTGGACAACGAGGGGAAAGCCAAGCCAAGCCAAGCCAAGGATAACACCACGTAGAGAAACTCTACTCCTCGACGGCCTCCAGTTTCCCCTTTAGTTTTCCCGGCCGTCCCCTGCTATTCACACCCCTCTGGCTCTCTCGCTCTCTTTGTCACCATTTTCATTTGCCAAAGTGAAAAATAATTAAAAAGGCGTTAAAAACGGCAACAAACTAAGCGGTGGGAAAAACAGGAGCCCAGGGCGGAATAAAGGGGGAGAACCAGGGGGAGAAAACGGACCAAGGACCAAGATATCATCCTGAGAAATGCAAAAAAGGAAAACCTTTTCCCGGCCCGGCCCGGCCGTTTTGGCGTTGACACTTTAAATCATTTTGGTGTTGGCCCCGGATACTTTAATTATTAAATGCAAAGGATCCGCAGGATTTGCCCGGATGCCACACAAGACACAAGACGACGGAGAAGCGGTTGGAAAATGCAACAAATACAACTACAAAAGAGGAAACGGACGCGCCACGCGTGGAAATTGCCGAGAAGCCTGCGGTGAAGCCGCCTTCCTCTTTCTCGGTCTCTGCCTCTATCTTCATGCAAAGGAAAAGCTAAATTAGAGCAGCAGGCGAAGGGTGTGTGGGGTGGGAAAACTCACCTGCTGCGAAATCGCAGGTGCAAGGCGCGCAGATTGTTTGCCAAGGACCAACCAGGAAGTATTTAGAAGGAAAGCGACGCAATAAGCGGTTGGTTGTGGCTCCACGAGGAAGCCTGGATGAAACTAGGGGAAATATTAATATTATTATGGATATTAAAATAGTTATTTCTTCAAAAACCTTGGGATATCATATATATACAGCTTATTGAACAGTTTTCCCTGCTTAAAAACTCTTTATAAGAAATTCCTATCTAAAAACCTTGGGACCGACCCCTTTTCGCCGCAATTACCGGGTAGAAAAAAATAAGAAAAAGTGAAAAGCAAGCGCAGTGAAAGCGACAAAATCTAAACGCAAATGGAGCGACAAGGATGCTGAGCCGAGGATAAGCAGCAAGATGGAGCCCCGGGCCTTCAGATAGGGAGAAAAGCGTAGGAAAAGCCGTTAAGGTGGGCAGGGAGGACGACAGGGAAAATCCCAGGTAGCCCTAGGATTTGTTGGGTGCCATAACAAAGTGTCTGCCGCTCACTCAAGGATCCGTGGGCTTTCTCCTGGCTTCTCCTGGTGGTTTTTCCCTTTGTGGGAAAATGATGGACCCACAAAAAAAAAAGCCACATCATTTTCTAATTTGTAACTAATTCCCGGGGCAAGTCGTCGGCGCTCTGCTTCAAAATAAACTCAACTCTCCCATAAATTATAAATTTATTTCCATTTCTTTCTTATGTTTCCCTCTTATTTTTCTCGTCGGCTTCTGTGGACTTTAAGGCGTAATTAGCATTAGCATCGCACAGGGAATTCTCGGCCTTTGTCTCTGTTTCTGTTGCTGTTTGGGTTTCGGTGACCTATCAAATGCCTATCAGCAGCAGGTCAGAATCGGAATTGCCTGAATTTACATAATTCTATAAAATTCCCATTAGAGCCCAGTCGATGACCAAAAATATCTCGTGGAGAGCCTCTGAGAAGAGCGGCCATAAAATGACTAATTAACTTTAAGCGTCTTTCGGTTGTCTCTTCTCTGTCTTCTTTTTTCTTTATATTGCCCTCGACGTTTTTTTTTCGTTGCCTTGTTCAACTTCTTTTGTTAATGATGATTTCGGTTACACCTGCTCTTTGGATTGTATTTCATATATGCATAAAGTATGAGCTATGTAGATGTGAGCCGTAAATATCAAATTTTTGAGACATTGGGCTTATTATCAGAGCGGTTTCATAATCGCTCAAAACCCGTCCGTCCGTACGTCCTCCCCTCAACCGAAACAAAAGCCAAGAGATGTCGGTGGCTATAACCGAAACATAAATTTTTATTTGCCCAAAACGAAGCTTTGAATGCCCTTAACAATAAAAACTTCAACACAATTCAAAGGGGAACAAAATATGACATAAGAAAATCAAAACAAAATTATGCGAAATCTATAAAAAAAGTAACAATAAGATTACCAAAATCAGAAATGTCAAAAAGCTATTTTAACTGGATCTGAGTGAGCAAATCACATGCAAATCAGCTACATTTATATTTCAAAATTGTTTAAGATTCTTTATAAAATATAGAAAAGTAATTTAATACTCCATTATCATGAGAAAAATTAAGGAAATGTCTCACACATGCTTCAACAGTGACTTCAAACCTCTTTCCCATTTTATAATACCCCTCGTCTTGAAGCACCATTAAAAAATATAAAATATCATCTTCGAATTTGGCCATACATATATATACAACGTCTATTTCTCATGCATTTTTTGGGGGGTTTTCGTGTGTGTAAGATGAAACGTCATAAAAAATACAAAGCAACAAAAAAAAATGTAGAAAAAGAAACACAAAAAAAGTGAGGAAACAATAACGCTGAGTGAGGCAACTTCGTGCCATGTGTTGTGACGGCTCTCAGACGTTTTCTGTGATGGCTTTTGATGGAGGAATACGGACTACGGGCTACCAGGCACCGAAAACACCAAATAAAACCGCGCACATCAGAGCAAATTATAAACGGGCTATTAGAATTGGAGTGGGAGGCGGACTATCTATACTCTGGGAGATGATTATGATGGATTAATCGATGGGAGGACTAGGAGAGTTATGGGTGGAGAGAGGTTCAGGCAACGCAGAGTGGAAAATAGCTATGACTTTACTCAAGTTAATTGCGGTTCTTCAGGTTTCAGAATGAAAAAATAACAAAAATGTATACCTTAGCTTTGCCATATTAATACTTTGCATTTTTTTTTTACTAATATAATTAATCATAATATTTATAAATAGAAATTTAAAGGAATTTATGATCGAAACATTTTCTTTCATTCAAAAAACGCTCGAGCCCCGCTTTAAATTTGTTGAAATCTATAATAACTTTTACTTCCTCTAGAAAGCTTGTGTGTTTACCTTTTTCAGATATTATTTATATGGTTTCCTCTCATTTTTATTGTTGTTGTTCTCCTTACCAATTTCAACTATCCCAGTTTTTGATTAAATTTGATTGTTGTTGGCCTTTTGTGCTGCTCGTTTCCTCATCTTCTTTTCCGACTTCTAATTTGATTTTCGAAAGGTTATCGTGCTCTCTGGGCCTTCTTTTTAGTTGCTTCTTTTTATTTATTTTGCTTTCTCAGTTGTTTGTTGTAGGTGTGGAGAGATGCTGCCTCTTCTTCTCAATTCTTCTCCTATATCTAGTTTTTGTTGTTGTTGTTGAACTATGCAAATGTCTTTATCGCTGGTCTGGTCTTTTGTTTAGACTTTCTTTACCTCTTTCCGCTTGGTTCTATTCTCCCAAAGAGATTTATAGACGAAGACAGAGAGAGATTCAACAACAATTACAACAACAATGATTCAACAACAACCACACACACATGCAACCAATATGGTTCATGACTTGACTTTTGTTGACTCTTCCTCTTTTTGTACCTACCTGTTTCTCAGCTGCTTCTGCTTGGTTTCCCCTCCTGTTTTTTATGTTTGCTCGCATCATCATCATCGTCTTCTCTTATTCTCCAGCTTCTTCTCATCCAGCTGCCGCTTCTTCTTCCCCTTTTGTTGGCATTTCGTTGACCTAAAAAACGTTCAAGCCCAAGCAAGACTAAGAAAAAAAAAATAATCGAAAAAATGCCAGCGAAGGAGACAAACATAAATTGTTGTTGCTGCCGTTGTCGCCGGCGTTTATTAAGATTCGTTGATGATGCAGCAGCACCAGCAGCAGCAACATTTACAGCGGCAGCAACACTGAAAACGCAGCAGCAACACGAACATGAATTTCTGCAATATCTGCAGCACAACCGGCACACACTACACGCAGAGAAAATAAAACGAAGCCAATGATTTAAAATCATTATTTAGGGTGCCTAGAAGTTTGCTGTAAAGTCTTGTATTTGTAGTTCATGCAGAAATCATAATGGACTAAATTATGGCATACTTTTAGGTACCTTAAAAAGAGATATTCTTTTAGGGTTTTGTTTTAATTTAGTTTTAGTTAAATTTTTTTTTTTTTTATATTTTATAAAGTTAAAATCATGGTTTAATATTTATTGTCTTGGTTTCCTTATAATTATTGTACTTTGTAGTTGTTTTAAATTATAACAATAACATATAATATGTTTCTCTTTAAATTTCATTTTTTCCAGTGCAAAAGCACGGCTGCAACATCTGAGGCAGTTGCATTTTCCAATGCAGCTTTCTTACCTGTTTTTTTGTTGTAATTTCTGTATTTTTTTTGCAAGCATAAAAAGGCAACAGCAGCAGCTGCTGCTATCCTAAAAGTTATTTAAAGTGGGACCGCTTACCCCGTTGTTCCCTCCTGATCTCCTTTGTGTATCTCCTGCCGGCCTGTCTCCGTTTCGGCCTTCAATCTCAGCTTTAAAGTGCCAATCTGAAATGTAATTAAGTTTTTCTTTTTGGTTTGCAAAACATCTGCCTTTGGAATTTTTTGTTCCTGCTTCAGCTTAAAGTGGTTAAAAACGGGGGCGATGAAGGGGTTAAAAATGGGAGGAGACGCAGGGGCGGTAGTGTAGGTTACGCCCTTCCAGGAACTCCTCATAATCATCTTCATCGTCAGCTTTATTTTTGTGGGTTTTCTTTTTTATTTCATATTTCTTAGCCGGTTGCCAAATATTTGCCTCATGCATTATTTTTCGGGCTTTCGCGCCTTCCGAGTATCAGTATCAGTCAAAAGGAGAGAAAAAGAGGAAGATAAATAACCCAAAAAAAGGGAAACCAGGAAAGAAAAAAAATCCTTTTGAGTGGCCTACAAAGACGGGAGTTAAAAATGAAGCTGGGGATACAGTAGCTGTCTTTTTTGAAAACGGTTTAAAGGAATTTGTATGAATCCAATTATGAAATGCATTTTCATTATATAAATGATCTTTGATCTCCGATAAGTGAAGATCATTTATTTTTGATAATTATATAAGGAATTTTGAAACAAAATTTAAAGGAAATTATTTTAAATTATACGTATGGAAACCAGTTTTCATCGTTTTCATGTTAAAACCTTGGCAAGAGCGTGTGGCCCCTTCAAGATCTTATCTAATTCTGCAAAACTACGACATTCTCGTTAGCATTTACCAACTACATTCAATTTACCAGAATTTCTGTAACACATCCAAAAAACCTGTTCAAACAAATTTTCGCCTTCCTCTTTCGGCTCAGCTGGCGTGTGTTTTACACCTTCCTCTCTTCCTTCGGGGCCACCGAAATTTTAGAATTCGAAAAAAACATCTGCCCTTTTTGTAGTGCTTGTTGTTCTTTATTGCCGCTGCTGTTGGTGCTGCTGCTTCTACTGTGGATTCCGACATTTACCTAGGCCATCAAACATTTCCTCTCCTGACTCGTGTGCGCTGCCCTTTTTCGAAATTTAATTTTGATTTTAATTTGATTTCGGCTCTTTTCTTGCTGCTGCTACTGCTGCTGCTGCTGCGGCTGCTTCTGGATGCGTTGATTGTGTTTGTTCTTCTTCTCTCCATCTATCTGCCGGAAATTGTTTTTTAATTGCGAGGAGTGAAGTGGGGAAGGGATTGCCGAATGATTTGTGGTCCAGAGTTGCACATAAATATTTATTGCAAGTCCGATTTAATCGTCATCTTTATCAGTCTCATCAGCAGTTGCACTTTGCAGCAGTTTGCAGTTGCAGACTCTTCCAACTTCTGTTGATTTCTTTGTTCCAGTTTATCAACTTTTGTCATCGCAAAACAAGCACCGCAGGCCAAGAAACTATGTGCAGATGCTTCCCTTGTTTTTACTCCTCCTTTGGAGTGGGTTCCCTGTTCTTTTTGTTGAGTTTTCCCTGAGGTTTTACCATCAAACATTTCACGGCCTTAGGTTACAGGTTCTTTATTATTGTTGTTTATGCACGGAAAAAGAAATATGTGAACGTTGATATAAAATTATATGAGGTTATTTGCTAACTTGAGGTCTAGTCAACTGATTTTTGGTCCGCCAACGATCTTTTAGAGAGATAATTTGCAGGTGATCCGCCTTTAAAATTATACTAGCATGTTCCCGAATTCGTCCTTGTGAATTTTAGTGGTACTTGAGTTTGCAATACTGTATATTTCTAAAGGAAAAAAGGTTTTAAAGCGTTACAATATTTTGCGCAAAATACTGTTGACTCAATTACGAGTATAACTTATTTATTCTCATTGAATATTTATAAGGCATGCATCTTAGCCCTTACTTTTCCCCACAGTGTCTTATTTGCATCTACAATGTCTCCTGTTGCTTGTGAGTGTTTTTTTTTTGCTTCGTTCCCACTGGCATTATGATGCATATTCATATTTCTTTGCGCTTTTTTACAACCTCGTTTGCCTGTCGTTTGTCGCTCACATGTAAACGTTATTATTAGCCCTGGTCTGGTTTCCGCCATCCACTTCATTCTCCTCTTCTTGCCACACCTCTTCATTTTCTATATTGTCTCCTATTACATTCTTTTTTTCCTTGTCTTTTATTTTGTTGTTTGTCCCTGCATCTGAGTTTGAAATCCGAGCTTCCTGTTCAATGTCAGCGAACAAAAAATCACACAGAACACTACCTGCTCTGGCCCTTCGGCCATCTCCCTCTTTAGCCACTAAGCACTTGGGGTATTTCAGTGTAATTAAATGAAATTTTACACTCGCCATTTGAGGTGACAGCCAGTTTTCCCTTATCCCCTATCCCCTTATCCCCGGTTTCCTTCGTCTATTTAACCTCTAATCTTTTAATTAAATGCAAATTTCAATGACCAAAAATAAATGGGGAGAATAATTCGCTGTTCTCTGCCATTTATTTGAAATAATCTTATATTTTTTATCTGATACAATTTACTTACACTCGCTTTACTTCTCTCTCTCTTTGCAGGTAAGTCTTGATTCCCTTTTATTGGACCGAAAAAAAAGGAATACAGATTGCGGTTATGTGTGTAAGCAAGCTTAGGCGAAATCAATTTTGTTTATAGCTCTGAGTGAAACTTAAATTGAATCAACAAAGGAAGGATGCTTAGTGCGCTCTTTTTTGCTTCTTAATATCAAAGCAGCTTGAAGTGCCTCCTTGTGCTGCCTCCATTTTCCCGTACCTCGTTTCTCGTTCCTCTTTTCCCTGTCACGCATCACTTACATGGGCTCCGCAACTCACTCTATATAGTATAGTATATATCCTTTATGCCACCCAAACCCCTTGCCAGCGCCTCTGTCTCTAGCACGTTGCTGCCATTTTCAATTTTGCATTTTAATAATAAAATTTTGCACAGCAGCAGTGCAGAAAAAAAGAAAGCACAAGAAAGTAGAAATATAAAACAAAAAACGTAAAAACACAGGATGGTTCGGTAGCAAAAAAATGGCAGCTGGGCAAACTTTTAACGCCAGACGACGACGATGCATGATTACTTTGTTGATGATGACAACCCTGGCATAACCAGTAGGTCACTGGAAAAAAGATTAATGTGATTGATGAAGATTTCTGTAAAGTCTTTAACTGTAAAAAATCATAAGTATTAAAACAAACTAGCCAGAAAGTCATTTAGTATTAGAAATATAGAAAGAGCTTATTGGCTTGTGTAAATACCTATTTCTGATCCAGCCAGGGTTGTCATCAGTACCACATTTGATGAACTACCCAAATATTTAACTATTTTGCAGCAAGAATCCGAGGGGTCCCCTTGTGTGCTTTAAACTTTTTTCAGCCTAATAAAAACCAACTAAAACTTTGAAAAATATTAAAAATGATAAAAAATATAAATCTTTAGTATACTATATTTTTTTTATCAAAAACTAACCTAGTTCAATGCTCTTCTCCCAGTGCAAGTCGTATGCAAGTCCCTGACTGAGTGATGGGAGGTTGATGTTCAGGGGCGCAAAGTTAGTTCCTGGCAACATGTTGTTGTCTGCGCCACAAAGTATGCAATACATTTTGGCACGTGGCGTGCTCTTTGTCTCAACTTTACTTCATTTTTTCGGTAGCGATTTTGGGAGTCTGCAATTTTGGGAACTCCCTCTCCACCGCCCTCTGGTTGTTTATCATTTTGCTGCGTGCTGCCTTCAATTTGCTGCAAGTTGTACGAGTACGAACTCCGTAGCCACTTCGCAGCGTTGCATCATGGACGGTCGCTCACTAAAATGCGCCTCACGTTTCCCAGCTCTCGAATTTACTTTATTCTTTTTTTCGGTCTTTTTAATTACGCTTTTCTTTGACGTGTAGCATTTTTCTACGCTGCTCAGCAGAAATTGTTCGACTTTAACCCGATGTTTACATTAATTTGGCTTATCGAGAGTCGGAGAGAGAGAGACCGGACTTTTGTTTATTTAAAATTTCCGCTCTTCTTACGCGTTCTTAATTTATTTTGTTTCTGCCATTACGATTGTTGATCCAGATTCTTGTTTTCTTTTCTGGTTCGCGCATTTTGCATTTTCTGTTTGGGGTTTTGCGGATAACATTTCGGTTGGATAAATTACATACAACCTTGGGTGTCACATGCATAAATTTCGCTGCCTCTGCTCTGCTTTTTGTTTTATCTTGGAACACATGTTTCAACTTTTTTTTTGAGGCCATTCGCGGCGCAACAAAAAACCATTTCAAATTTTACACTAAATTGACTTTTGGGCGCACAAATTTCGCATGCACAATTACATTTGCCGGCTGACGTTTGGCGGGGACGCGGCGCATGGTAATTGTTAAAATATTTCACAAATTAAATTATGCACAAGTGAGGCATTTTTAAAAACATTTGTCACATTATTTTTCTGGTGTAAATTGTTTTGCGGTCAAAAATGGTAAGCTAATTTCCAGAGAGAGCTACCAGTATTAATTATTATCTCATGTTTATTATCGTTCACAGAGTAATGCATGATAGTAATATTTGGAAATTGGTTTTTATAATTTAATTTTAAAATTTAAAAGTTTTTAAATGAAACTTTTGTTAAAATCAGGGGTGGGCACCGAATGTCAAGGAGAGAGCCTTATTTTGAATCATTCATGATCTAGAAAGGGAAAATGAAAAACGTTCGCATCGGTCTGTGTGTTTTGATTTTGTAAGCCTTAGAACTTGGTTCTTATCTTCGACGATGTATAGAATTTGTTAGTCAGGGATCTCAAAGACCCACATTGCACCCATCCATGCCCAAAGCAATTCCTCATTTTCCACTTTTAAAGAAAATTAATAAGCTAAATAAACTATTGATATTTAAAACCCGTAATTGCATTTCATCAATTGGTGAACACTTTATAAATTTCCCCAAGATAACAAATTAATTGAAAGGCTATTTTAACAACCAATTCAGAGATGATTGCTGTATTTTCAAGCGTTTCAGTCTCGACTAAATATTCCCAATTAGGCAATGCAAATAATTTTGTGAAAGTAGCCAAATATTTGACCAATTGAAAACAAGATGGAAATTATAATTTGTTGTGCAAATTATAGGTGAGCCAGAGGGGGTTCACTTTCGGTTTTCATGCCCGCTCAGCTGGCCATGAAGAAGAAAATGGGAGTGGATGAGAGATACTTGTACGAGTATATACTCATGTGTGAGGCAATCGCAGGTGAATGGGATGTAAAGCGAAAATCGTGTAAACTTCATGCACAATGAGCAGATTTCCATGGTCAGCTTTTCTTCATTCATTCAACCCCACTCACACAGAGAGTTTTCTCCGCCTCTTATCGCCACTTTTCTTCACTTCATAATGCGCTTAGCCAAGTTTTTGATTGCATTACAACGGATATTTAGACGTTGGTCCGTCTCTTATGCAATTTATTTAAACGCATTTTCCCCCGCATACACGTTTATAAATTGCTTCGATTATGGGATTACATCTCTCTCTCGTGTGTGTATGTTTATAAAATGTTTGTTTGTTGTCTTACACAACCGCAAAAACACACATCACAACTCTTGGCCGAAAAACAATTTGTTCAACGTGCGTAAAAGATTTAAGACTAATTTGCTGCCGGAATCTTAAGCCTCTCAGGAGGACGGAAACCAGATTAAAGTTTCATAATTTCTGCTCCAGAAGAAAGATAAAGTTGTCATTCATTCATCTGCATCACTTTGTTGCCCGCTCGCTGCTGTTGCTGTCTTTGCCTTAATTTATGCAAATTTTCCAGAGATTTTTTGTCTTGACTTGGGCCGTGCCTTTGGTCTGGGTTTGGTTTTGGTTTTTATCTTATGCATCATTTACAAATTGTTTTGCTTGGGAAAATCCACATAATTGCCGGCTTAAATGTAAATGAATTTCAATTAAAGTTGTGAGCAGCAAAGCAATATGCAAATTTAAATGTCTGCGTGTGTCGTTCGTTGTCGCTCTTTATTTTATTCCAATTTATTTATGCCCAAAGTTTCGTTCGTTCTCAGGCCTTCTCAATCCACAGATTCACACATAATTCTTTTGTCGAACCCATATCGATGTGGTCTCAGCTGATTAAGCTTCTTTATTCTGTCATGTCAACTCCTCCTCGAGTCTATAAATATTTTATTTAAATCTCTCGTAACGAAGTTTGCGAGCTTCAAGCATCTGGGAATTTTTTTCCAACATAGCTTAGCATAGAAAATGCAGCAAGAAAAAGCTTAAAAAAAAAAAATAGCCATGCACACACCGGAAGTGGAAATAAAAATGTTGCTATGGCAATTTTGCAGAGTTTTAAAGCGCCAAAGCAATTAAAAAACTTGTACAATATTTTCTCATAAAACAAAAGTTGAGTTGCCACCAAAAATAGAGAAGGGGGAAGCCCCAAACTCTGTGTGTGTGAAAAGCAAATAGATGTGGAAAATGGGTGTATGGAAATATTTTATCTATGGCTTTGACCGAGGTCCGAGGGGAAATGGGTTAAAGGGGGCTAAGGGCATGGTGTGTGTGTGTTTGTGTCCTTCTGCCACATTAGGGTCCTCGTATCTCTTGTAGCTCTCGTATTTATCCCCTTCCAGCTCCTCTGTCCATCTCATTTCCTATTGATTAACCAGGGCAAATCCATCATTGTCAATGCGGTCTGGTCTTGCCTCGTTCTCATTAGACTTTTGTCCATTAAAGCGGGTAAAAAAAGGGAGGAGAAAATGAAGCGAAAATGCACCATTAAAAACAGGAGGAGAACGAGCAAAAAAAAGAGGGAGAAACAACAGCATTAGGTGCCACAAGCAGATGGAGAGCGAAAAAAAAAGCAACAAGGAGGAGGGTTATTTTGACCAGGTGAGAACGTGCGAACACAGGTGGTAAAAATAGAGAGAGGAGGCGGCCACCGGAGATGGACCCTTTCCTTGCATAAACTTGACTTAATTAGCTGCACAACTAACTTGGCTATTTAAACAGGTGCAAAAAGGGGGCAAGGAGGCTAAACTGAACAAAAAAAAACGAAGCAGGAGCATGAGTAAGTGCATCAGGAAGACACACTCAGGGGGACAAAGACACGGGGACAAAAAACAAAGGCAAACCGACAATTGCCATTTCCCATTTGCTTTTGGGCTTTTAAGTGCCGCAAATGGCAATTAAAATGCAAAAAAATCCGGTGACTTTAAGCCCCCCCGCATTTGGATTGTGAGTGCCAGTGTGCGAGTGCGAAAGCTCTCATATATGCAGTGCAAATGGGGCTTAAAAACAGATTTGGTCCTGGCCAAATGAAAGCCCAAATTCAATTGTTTAACTGCCGCAGTCAGAGCAGAGACCCAGCAATTAATAGAAGTGTAAATGGGACTTAAATCTAAGAAAGATTGGGGGGATTTCCGGTGGTAATAAAAGTTTTTAGAAGAGATTTGGTCTGAAATGGAAGAAAGGAATATTAAAACCCGTGGTTTTTATTATATTTTATGTTTATATTTGAGAGCCAATACGATTCTGATACCAAATCAGTGCAGAAATAAGCTTTTCTTTTCTACTTTTGTTGCAAACATAAAAATTCCCAAGAAAATCCCAACTAAATCGAGAAATACTTGAACGAAAGTCCCCACACAATCATCGAGGATATGCTACTTTCTCTTACCTACCCACCGATTGTTAAGAACTTTATATTCCCCAAACAGATCTCGGAAATATATATATATCTATATCTGGCCAACAAATTGAGCTTGACCCAAGAGTTGGAATAGGAAAATGCAATGAACATTTTTGTTTGCTGTTTGATTTTTGTTACCAATTTTTTGTTGTCGTGATATTTTTATTCGTGTTGTTGCTGCTGTTGCTGCGGTTGTTGTCATTGTGCTTTAACCCTTGTCAAATCCCTGTTCTGTCCTGTAAAAAAACAAGAACGAACCGAAAAATAATGTGGGTCACTTGACGCACACAGCAACAGCAACAACAAAAGGAACACGACGATGGGACGGAAAAACAGTTGGAAAATTTATTGTCGCCGGTAGTTTTTTTTCTCCTTCTCCCAATTTTAGTGTGTGTTTGGTGCAAAAGCTGCCAAAAAAGAGAGGCAGCGACACCAACAACTGAAAATGTTGTCATGCATTTGCTCTACTTTCCATCGCCCCCTCTCTCTCTGTGCACCCATTGCCGTCTCTTTCGTGGCACAACTACATATATCCGCCATCTCTTTCCCTTTTGGCCTGTCTATCGCCTGGTTTATTGAGTGTCGCAACAACAGCGGGACTTCCACAGAAAAATTCAAAAATTGGGGGATAACCTGGATTGTCGGATTGCTGCGTTCTCTGGGCTTTCGAGGAGTTCTCTAATTTCTCTTGTTTTTTAATTTATTGTGGCACTTTTGGTTCGGCGTTCGGCCATTGAGATAATATTAATAGCCGCCGAGGTGGTCAGTAGGGGGCAAACCGAAAGGTAAGCGACTCCTAATGGGACTAGGGAAAATTGGGGAGAGAGATAACCCTGGTCCGTGGCAGCATTTGCGTGAAAAGATGTCACGCCATAAAGTTGCTTTATTGAACCATTTCGGCTCGGATATATATATAGGGGTTTTAGGCCCGGCTCGTAAATGTTCACTGAGTGGGTTTCGATGATAGCAATGACTTGACAAATGGCCGTTGGTAAAGAGAAACTTGACACTATTCGAGCGGCAAAAAGGGTGCGGAAAATGTGTAAGAAACGAATTTAAACAATCCTAAATCAATGACAAGGCTATGAAATGCAGATAAATTAATTTACCGAGAGCTTAAGTACGAATCTGATTAGGAAATTACTATTTAAAGATATACAGTTGACCTTTTTTAAAACTTTGCAAAGGTTTTAAAGTGATTATAAGTTTCTATAATTTATTAAAGATCTAAGCAAAATATTTCATAGGTTCTATATTTTTTAATGAGCTAAAAATAATTACAAATGCCCAGAAAATTCAATATTGGTTAACTTTCCCAAACATTCCTACCCTAGCTTCAAAGTTATCTCATTTTCAAGAGCACTTCCTTCACATTTACCCCAACTTTTTCCTAAGCAACAGTTTAAGTTTAAGTTTCCCCGGCGTGTGCGAGCTTCCCAACACCACAACTTCTTCTTTGGCATACACACCTGGTTCTTTGGTTACTTGCTTCGAACCCGTGGTTATGTTCCACCTATTAATTACTGAACCCTCGCTGGGGAAACTTTTCGTCTGCGCTACAAGCAGCGATGCATATTGCGTATACGCCACGCTGTCAAGCTTTGTTGTGTGCTTTTCCATCATTTCACCCAGTTTCTTGCTCTAACTTCTGTTCTGTTCTGCATAGTTTGGCAGCGCTTTTTATGATGATTTTTAGTATTATTGCATTGCGATTTTAAATGGCAAACATTTTGTTGCTGTCAGCAACTGTTGGCCATGCTTTGCCGTTTGCCGTTTGCTCTTTTATACTCTTTTACTCTGTTTACTCCCTCTGGCCACCTAGTCTGACTTTTATTATATGTATATTTTAATGCTAAATGGGAAAAATTACTTTCATTTTCCTCGGAATTGGTTTTACAAGCTACAGCAGCAGCAAAAGTTAAGCAAAACAAGCGAGCGGCAAAAACACAACCAGCGAAAACTTTTTGTTGAGTGAAAAATGCAACAGAGATGGGAGCACTGAGTTTTCCGTGGATTTCCACCCGCATTTACCCACGAGCTGCATTTCAGGGACCAGCGACTACGTCGACGACGACTGACTCTGGCCCAAAAGTCTGGCTCGGAGCTGCACAGCGACTCTCTGATCCTCTCGTGCAATATATGTAATGCGAAAGTTTTTAATTTAGCGCCAACTTAGCGCCGAGACTCGCAAACGCAAAGCAACTGGAAGGGAAATGCAAAAAATTACAAAAAAAAAAAAGAACAGGGAATATACAAGTCCTGGCTGTAAAAGGAAAGAGGAGTCGGTGGGAAATATTTTTGTGAAATATGCTTTAAAAAATAATCAACTTGCCGAGATTGCCAAAGCGAGCGAACTGGAGAAAAATCTTTGGAAAAAAATGGGAGTCTCTGGGCCAAGAAATTTTTGGCCCAGTTGCTTTGCCAGAACTTTTCTTTTCGATTCTTCTTTTTGTTTTACATTCTTGACCACTTTTGTGTGCTCCTTTTGATTGTTGTAGAATTATGTACGAGTCTGGGATTTATTAGTTTGCCTTTAATTTGTAAAGGATTTCTTATTAAAAATCCTTATGCTTACTTGTTTTATTTTAAAACTATTTTACAAGACTTTAAACTACTTGTTTTTCGCGCGATTTTCTCTCCCAAACTTCCTGCTTGGAAACCAAAGTTTTTTGGTTATGCAATTTGCCAATCGAAAGGCGGTTTTTTGGCCAAATGAACTGCCGTTGCGGTTTTTGTGCCTGCCTGCTGCCTGGCTCCACCCTCGCTCTGATTTTTGCAGCTTTTTAAAAACGCGCAGCTGCTGCCGCTGCCTGCCTGCCCCACAATTCTTTTGTCAGCCTCGGCACGGTCTGCATTTGGTGTGTGTGCATTTGTTATGGCCCGGGTTCGGAATCAAAAACACGAGGTGAATGGTGGCCAAGAGTTGCATGAGTAACAGCCGTGTAATGCCAACGCGCGGCGGAGCAGGGAGTACATTCCGCGAGGAAAGAGGTTACAAGCCAGGAGGGACGGGCTGGAAAAGCTTGTCGAGTGGTCAGTAACCAAACTCAAGTTGCGGGAGCAGCGGAAAAAAAATGAAATAAAATAAAATAAAATAAATGCGGGAGTCAAAAGGGGGCGGCTTAGTGGATGTGTGGGCGTGTCAGCATGCTGGTTGAAAATTAAATTTTGTGCCAGGCAAAAAACGCAGCAGCAGCAACGGAGAGATAGACAGGGGAAAAAATATGGAAATACAGATAGAGAAACGGCGCGAAGAACTTTACACTAAGCTCCAGTTGAGAACCGCAGAACAAATGAATGAAATGCTCAGGGACAACACAGCCACAACAAGGAATGGAATGAAAACGGACACAGGACATAGTTTATAAAGAGACCGAGAGAGAGAGATACAGAGGGGAACAATGCAAAAGGATGAGCGAAGCTTTACTGACATATTTCCACTGTCATTTCCCTGGATCTCTACTCCTCTGTTCTTCTCTTCCTCTGGGTGAAACCAGCGAAAAAAAATAAGAGGAAATCCAGTTATGGGTGGGGAAAAACAGCTGTTGCGGCCCCAAGCCCCTCCGCGCCTGCCCCCACCTTTTCCTAAAGCCAAAGCTGCTAAGTCCTTGTCTCGACCCAAATCAACAAGGAATGGTGCAGATTCCAACTGCGACTCAATCTGGTTTTCTATTTGAGTTAAACAGTCAAGGCAAGTGAAAAGTAGTTCAGCTCTATATAGCTCTAGATTATATATTTAGAAGCTTAAAAAAACAATTTAATGGATTAATTATAAATAAAACCACAGAAAGATAGACAGTTCTTGGACCCTAAAAATATTCCATCTTTAAAATACTCTGTATAAATATTTTTTCTTATTTATTTAGAACCTTATTGTATTTATTTTTCCTCAAATTTATGTAGGCTTCTCCCACACTATCAGTTTGACCGCAGCTGTATTTTTTCCATGAATTATGGTTTTGGTTTAAGCTCGGGGTTTTCTGCTCATCGTCGTTGCTTCTTGGTTGCGTGGATATATTTTTATGGCATACTTTGCGGCATTTCTTTAGAGGAGTCCCAATCCCAGCTCCCAGCTCCAGCTCCAGCTCCCCTTCAACTTCACTTTGGCGGCACAAATTTGAATACAAACATTGCTGCTGCCGCTGCTGCCTGTTGTTGTTCCTTACTTGTTTCCACATGAAATATGATAATTCATTACACGAGCTTCAAGATATTGCAGAGGCAGTCAAGAAAAAGGAAGCGAGCAGTGACAGGATGAGGGGACCAAGAAAAAAAAATGGAAAAGGAAAATATAAAGAAACGACACTCACTCAATTGTATCTTATGCAAATTGCCAGTGATTTTTCCTCCTTTTACGCTTGCCGCCGCTGCTGCTCCTTTGCTTCGTTTCCTTTCCCTTCCTGTTTCCTGTGTGCTTAGAATGATGCTTCCTCCTTTGTGGAAAAAGGGAAAACTCACATGCGAGCTGAGAGATGGAACAGGAACAGGTTTTCTCTGTTGATTTTTTGTTTAAGCTGAAGCATAACATTTAAAAATATTTATGACATGCAAGGTTGATTTTTAATTGAATCAAAGAGCAGCGTGTGGCATAAATAAAGGCAAAGTAAATACAAAGCAAACATAAACGCATACATATGACAACGAAAAAGTTAATTTATTTGTTTATGATTAGGAGAACGATAATAAGAATTCTCATTTCCTCAGAGTACATGAATTTCTGTGGAATTAAATTTAAATAAAGGAAAATTAAAGAGGTTATTATAAATAAACAGGTGCTGGGAAAATATCAAGTACAAAGAAGTACTCTTTAAGGTTTCAAAGCAAATTAAATTTCCCCCTTTAATGTACCAACCTTTTCCCATTCCCATTTTCTGCAATTTATTCAACTCTTTTTCTTTTTCTGTCATTTCAAAAAATTACTTGTGGAAAGAGAAGGTAACTTCACCTAATGAGAGTTGTAAATAAAATTGCAAATTGCTTTCTCAAGTGCAGTGGCAGCGTCAGCTTTTCAAGAAATCAATCAAAATCGTATAAAAAAACAGAGACAGGAGACAGCATGAATTATTTTAATTAGCTCTGGGAAGAAGTGCCCACGTGTCTGAGTGGAAGTGAAGAGGTGACTCTTCGGTGACTCCTCCTCAGGCGGTAATGAGAAAAATCTACCCACATTCTTCAAAGAAGCACCGCAGCGACTCGATTGTTCGATTGTCAACAACTTGGAGATGGTCAAGCTCTGGCCCTCAGTTCCTCGGTTCCTCGGTCTTACTATGCTGACTTTTTATCGTCTTCCTTGCAGCCGCCTGCACTTGCGGGTAAACAAAAGTTTCTGCTGGCCGCTCCGGAGGTTTATTTGTTTGGCCAGCAAACTTTGCTACCTTGCACTCTCGTATCTATCTCTGGGATACTTTCTGCCAGCGGTTGTATTTGTGCGGACTGCAATCGATGAAGCGTAAATGTTCAAATATTGCCAGAGATATTTCCCTCGCCTTCCTCCTCCTCGTCCACGTTCGTCCTCCTCATTCCCCGGAAAACAAAACGTGCTCTGGTCATTACCGCAGAGGAGTGTGGCGCAGGGAGGAGTTGAATCCCAGTGCAGTGGCAGTAGCAGCACAAAAGATACAAAAGTATCTTGCCAATTGCCTTTGGGTATTTTCCAGTTCAACCGAAACTACTTCGACTTGTTCTATTTTCCCCGCTCCAGCTTCAGCTTCAGATGCTTCTGCTGCTGTTCTTTTTTATTTTTGTAACGAGTGTGGGCTATCTGGGGAGTGCCAAGTGATAAAGTGGTCACCAAAGCTGGAGGCAATTTATGAAGTGCACAGAAAGAAAACAAAACCAAGGGGATTTTGGAATAAGCTAGGCTAAAACTAAGTTGGCAAAGAGCAAAATTCTGAGAGAATGCATTACGGTGTTTTTCTGTAGTTATCTGGCAATGTTATCCGTACTTTTCTTGCTAATATTTATAAAGAAAATAAATCACGCTTAAGATTGTGCATTAACAGAACAAAGAAACAAAATCAGTATGCAATTAGTAAGTAAAATGTATAAGCTGCTTGCTAATGCTTACAGGTCTTTTAAAATCCTTTTTTAAAATATAAAATGTCTTTTAAGGATATTACTTTCGTATTTATGCAGATCTCTTGTCTTTCATAATCGGTCATCTGAATTAGGGCAATTAGCGGGTTACCGAATACGTACTTGATAATTTTAGGTGATCTCTTTAGAACTTCTTGTACTACGCTTAATGTTTGAAGGCCAGAAAGTCAAGTCTCGCTTTATTTGGGTTGAATCACCAAGCTAGACCTCGAGTCAGAAACCATTTATATATATTAAGTAGAAACTTTCTGCTATTTTAGTAATATTATTCTTCTTGTAACGCTGTAATCTTAGCTTAAATGATGTTCAGCTTACCCAAGAAGGACAAGCTAATTCTTTTCTTTTCCTGTACCTTTCTTTTTTCCACCCTTACACAGCCCCCTTTTTTTTCGCTTCATTTTCGAATGCATTTTTAATAAACTCCACCTGCTAAAGTGTTGAACTTTGCAATGCCAAAAGTTTGCGCGAATATGATAAGTGCCACGCCCCCACGGGGCTGCCACAGACCGAGCGCCCGGCCCGCCCGTCCGCTGCCGCCACCGCCTGCATGTGGGCAAGTGAAATTGAATTTTCCCCAGTGTTGATAAAGTGATACGCAGCGGGGGAAAAGTGGTGAAAAACTACAGCCGCCTCTGACCCAAAAGTCAACAGCGAAAAAGGAAAATTCTTGAGGTACTTTTTCAGTTCGCTCCTCGTTTTCCTGTTTTCCTTTTTTATTTTTTCTTTCTTTATTTTCCCCAGTGCTCTTTCTTCGGCTTCTCTTCTGCGCTTTTTCGAGTGCAAAAGTTTGGCGCACTTGGCCCGCTTTTGATTTGGTCGGCGGCAGAGGGTTAAGAGCGGAGGGGCTCCCCATGCATGTGCAACTTTTTGTGGCAGCAAGAAAAATTTCGGGGCTTTTGCGGTTTGTCAAGAGGGGGCGCGAGGGTGGCAACCCTAGAGCGGCTAGCTGCTAGCGAAAATTGCCAAAGTTGCCAAGCTTATTTATTAATATTTCAACACCAGTTCGTTCGCTTTTTTCCTGCCTCTTTGGCAGCAAATCAACAAGTGTTTGTTTTGCTTTTGAAAATTGCATTTTCATTCGAGTTTTTCTTGCGGAAATGTATGCCAAAAAGGAAAAACGAATGGGGGGGAAAGGGGGAGCCCACTTGTAAACAAGACAAAAAACCAAAAACAAAAAAAGAGAGGCAACAAGAATAAAGAGCTACGAAAACATTTCAGTTCTTGTTGTGTGGAACTTTCGAAAGTTGCAACTTATCTGTTGTTGCTTATATATATATTCCTTTATTTTTTCTTTATTTTTTTTTGGGGGCACAAAAGTTTCTTAAGCCATGTTAACCACACACATTCGCACCAAGAGCTAAGGGGTTAAGACTGGGTGTATGAGTATGTGTGTGCGGGCGCTCATGTGAGTATCTCTTGCAGCCAAAGTTGCAACTCGAACTGGTTTTTCCACTTTGGCCAAAGCAATTTGGGGCCGCTGCATAAAAACGCATAAATGCCGCTGCAAAAAAGTTGCTTTTTACTCTCTACATAGTTAGTTATATGTGTGTATATTTTTCTCACTGTGTGCTGCGGCTTGCCAAGAGATGCCAAGATACAACTTGTATCTCCTCGGCTTTGGCTGCGAATCTTTTATCCCGTTTTGAAGAGACCGTTCCCCCTCATTTCTGCGGCACGCACTCCCGTCTTTCTGCATTGTCATGCAAAAAGTTGTAATGAAATAACGGTACACGAGCAGAAGGTAAATACATATATATACATATAGGTGTCCCCAACTTAACCCCAGACACAGTCCCTCTTCCCCTGCTGAAATAACAGCTGCAACATGCGATTTTCTCTTTGCCTTAACCCCCCTCCTTGGCAACTTAATTTATTCATGTGCACTTCTTGGGTCTGTGTGTGCGAAAATGAGTTTGCTTTGCGGCCATATCTCATTTACTCAATAGCACGCAGATAGCACAGAGAACGATGCTTCTTTTCTTGCCACCATCTGCACGCTTTTTGTGGGCCGAAAAATCTCTTAATTAACAAACAATAAATATCTGTGGGATATGCCAGAAATAATGTTAGTTTGTAGTTCTAATTTATACGGGCTTTTTCTGGTTTAACACTTCTTTATTGGATAATAAATATATTTTAGCTTGAAGCAGTTTCTCTATTTATGTTAAAATATATTGGCAAGAAATATATTATCAGATTAATTTCTTATTTAGTATAAACATACTTTATTCGTTCATAAAATGCTAGGTATGCGTAGCTGTATGAATATAGCTTAAATTAAACGTTTTTATGAACTTATTATATGGCTAAGCAATTAGTTGTTTGAATAATTTATTAGTTAATTATGATTTTTTATTCCCATCATTAAAATAAAAGCTTTATACTTACTTAAATAAATTCTTCAAAGTAATATTAAATAACAAAGGCACTTAAATACTTTATTATCAAAAGAAAAGTATGATATTTAATATAGAATCTTCTTGGACCATCTATTCTTGAATATCTTCCAGAGCTTAGACTTTAATGTTATCCCCAAGACTCTTAAGTGGGTTAACTGTGCCACTTAAATGTTGTCACGTTTCTCCTGCCACAAAAAAAAAACACTCCTTTTTAACCTTTCTGATTTCTGATTTTGTGCAACTTGAGGCTTCTTCTTTTGATTATTTTCTTTATTCTTGGCCCAGGGACTTACAGCTTGGTGGCCATCAATATATTTCTCTCCTCCTCTCTATCTCTTTTACAGACACACAAAAAACCAGTTTGCCGCACCTTAACCCACCGCCGCCACGGCTGTAGCACCCACCCCCCTTTTGGCCGCCTTTTAAAATGCAATCTTCTTCCGTTTCGTTGACTTTTGCTGTCTCAGACTCTTGCTTTTGCTTTTATTTGGCTTTAGCCTCTCTCTGGCTTTGCTTCTTCTGGTTGCTGGTAGCTGGTAGCAAGGATGAACGGGAGCGCCGTTTAAAACAGATAACATTCATTGTAACAGCGAAGGGGAACCCCTTAACACCTTGCAGCGCCCTCCATCGCACCTTTGTGCAATGGTTGGTTTTGATTTTTTGCTTCCTTGCCTCCTTGGCTTGGCCCTTTGTCTATCTCTCTGTGTGAGTCATAAGAAAATTATGTTGCATTTTATGGGCGAGGAGCAGTTGCAGTTTTTATCGACTCTGCTTTCGGCCAAAAAGGATTCAGGAGAGTTGGCAAGGACCGAAAGAAACGGCTAAGAAATCAAGTGCAGAGAAAAAAAAAATTGGGAATTTATTATTAGAGCTAAAGGGGATTAAAGAGTCTTAATTTGAAATTATATTCAATTCATTAAAGCAATTCATTAAGCTTTCTTGTTCAACAATTGGTTTTCCTATTCCAACTATAGATTACATTATGTGAAAAATCCCTCTCATGGGTATAATTTTCTTTAATATTTCCCTCTGTGTAAGGATTTACCAGGCCCGAGTCAGTATTTGGCTTAAACATAAAGACATTAAAGACAGTAAAGGGAGAAACCCGGAGCATAGAGCGTAGGAAGCGTTGAGATTGCGACTTTGGTGCAGTGCCAGGACAACAACCCAAGCTCGAGTCTGGTCCTGGCTGTCTGTGTGTGATTTGCCATTGTTCTTGGCCTGGTCCAGGCACAGGCTGCATGCTGCAGGCAAAATAATAAGACATAATTCCTAAGCTGCTGCTGCTGCTGCTGTTGGATGGTCGTGGTCCAGAACAGGGCCAGGTCCTTCATCCTTTGGCATCTCCTCGGTGTGTTGTGTCCACATTATGCATAACTTTGCAGCCTTCTTTGTTGCTCCCTGCGGTTGCAATCAGGGTATTGCCAACTTTAGGGATACCACGCTGTTGGAAAGGGAAGGGAAAAGAGATTAATTTGTACTTAAATACATATAACTTATATAAAAATTGAATTAAAGTTAGTTAAATATAATATTTATTTCAATAATAACTGGTGAACAGTGTTTAAAGTTGGCAGAGCATTTAATTTCGGCTTTTAAAAAATATTTGTTCATAGTTTCAGTAGTTTTATGCTAACTGCTCATAAAAATATTAATTTGGCACCGAAAAACACCTTTAATGTAATAAGAAATATTTGCTTTTATCTCCTAACTATGCCCTTAATTTCCAAGTACAACATACCCCGAAACTAAAAACCAAAAATGTTTCAACCAACTTTGTTTCCAATTAAAATCAAAAATCTATGCCAACTTACATGGTAATCAAGTGTGTGAAGGAGAGACGGTGAGAGCAGCGTTGGTATTTCTTACATTTTATGGCCAAATTCAATGCTGGTAATTAACTCTGAAAATCCAATTATGGCAAACTTTTCCAAAGTCTGCGTAGCTCCATGCCGCCTGCCTGCCACCGACATTGTGTGTGTGGTTCAAGGTGTCTGTGTAAGTGTGAAGTTTTCCCAGCTACTGTGTGTGTGTGCATTTATAAGTGATATGCAGAACATGCAATTAACAAGGGCAAATTCACAGCCGGAGACTACGACTACTCCTCAGTTGTTCCCCCGTTCTGTACTCTGTTCTCTGGGTTCTAGAGTTTCCCTAAGGCAGCAGCCACAAAACAGCTCACAGCTTGGGGTTTTCCCACCGCTTCCTTGCCTTCGCAGCCCCCTCTTTGTGTCCGTCATTGTTTCCAGTCTAATATAATTCCCACGTCATAATTGCCACTGCAACAGAAGCTCCTCTGTAGCGAAGGTGTTGGCCAAAGTCTTTTCTCCTCAGTCACCATGCATATATACATATAACATATATGTTCATGTATAGCTATGTATCTCTGTTGGCTGAGAATTCTCGGTCAGAGAAGAGACAACAATGCGAAATGCAGAGGCCGTTGACCAAATGTTCTAGAAAATCGTCCAAGTCTTGCCGTTCAAGCGGAATCGAATTGTTTCCTTTGAATTCTGTGTATATACAAATTCCTGGAAAATATTATTTATACAGGCAAGAATATTAGGGCAAAGCCAATTAAGTAGATTATGCAAAAAGTTTCGGTATTAGCCAATTTTCTGGGCCAAGAATTTTGATACAACAAATAGACTTACATTCTGCGAAACCAAACAACTTTAGGTATTCAATATATTTGAAAATAAATCAAATTAATTAGGCAAACCTATGGTGGTTTCAATTAAATGTTAAATAAATTAATTTCAATTTATTAACAACACAAAGATTAAAAGTATTTACTTTGTCCATGAACCTTCTTCTAAACCTCTCTTTACTGCTCAAGGCTTTAAGCCGCGTTCTTTTGCAGACAATCTCCGAGTTAATGTGCAAATTTTCATTAAATACATAAATAAAAACTTGACTGGTTCCGTTGCGACGACCATCCTTGGGCTCCATTAGCTTTTAGTTGGGTTTAAAAATGTAAACTCTTGACCCTGCCCCAAGCGGAAATTGAATTTTTCAGCCTTTGCTGCCTTTTGCGTCGGCGTCTCAGCCCTTTTCCGCCTGCTTCCTGTCTTGGCTTGCATATTATTTTTAATTTCCAGCAATTATAAGAAATTTTTCTCTTAGCTTCGGCTTCTTATTCTCTCTCCGACTTTTTCCTCTGTGCGCCTTCTTTAACGATAATTTAATTAGTTGCAAGTTGCTGCTGCTGCCGTTGGTTGGCCATTGCCTTTTCACCATTTTTGCGTTCGTCCCATTAATTGCACTTAACATTTCGTGAATTCTTAATGTCCGACAATAAAGGAGGCGGCGAAATCGAGAAAATAAAGAGGCGTTGACATTTCTCCTTTTGAATGTCTCGATTAATCAGCCATTGATAGGCTTTCGTTTCGATTTTAATTAATTTTACACAGTGTTTACACGAAAAACAAATGGAAATATCACAGCTATTGGTGGAATTCATGGTATTGAGGTTAATAAAGTTGGATATTTGCCGTGGCATCTGGTTAATTTTTAAGAAATATATTTTAAATTTGTATTTAAAGGAGAATCTTTTCATTAAAGGCCCTAAAAAGGGTTAGGTGGCTCAATTATTCATCACTTGAATTTTTGAATTTATCTCCTGTGAAATATATTTTATGTTTGCTCAAATGTCGACACAAAGTATTCCGCGAAGGATAATTCAGTGGAACAGGACAACATCTGGCAATTTGCCTAAGTGCAGCGAGCTGAACTTCTGTGTCCCTTCTACTCTCTCGCTATCCAAAGTTTTTAATTAGAAACGCATCCTGCGAAAATGGACAGCGCTAACTCTCTCCCTACCAGCCCTGCCTCTGCCGTTAAGCAGTCAAGTGAAATGAGCAAAGAAATGCGTTGACAACCAGGCCAAAAGCTCCACAAAAGTAACTTTAATGGCAGACAGAGACGGCCAGAATAAATGAATGAAATGGGCACAGCGCCCAGGACTTGGAAAAATAACAAGAAACGAAACTTTTGACATAAATTCCCGGCCCCGAAAAAGAAAGATAGAAGCACGAAACGAGCCCAGCCCAGGCGAAAATGAGAACTGATGCTTCTTTCTCTGGCCCCGCCAGAGTTGCCACCTTGACGTGTGACGCCGGGCTACCATAGGCTATAGCCCCGGATTAGATACGGATATTTAAGAGCCTCAGACGAGTGCCAAATTAATTTTAATGCGATTTTCATGGGCTGTGCAACTTTGCGAGCGTCGCATAACTTTTGGATTTTAACGATTATTGGCCCTAATGCAAATGCAGGGAGAGACCGAGACCGAGAAACAATCTTTAAATTTAGCACAGACTTAGAACAGTGTCTGGGCCTTTTGGCACAAATACAGAATTTATTGCCCCTTGAACACACTCTTTTTCGTTTCTTTGTTTTTCGCTTTTTATTCTGGAGTGGCTTAAACGCCGTCTCATGCATATTTGATGCCAAATATAAAGCGGCTATAAATTCCACTCGAAATTTACGCACCAAAGTAAGAGTAATGCGCCAAGAGTCCCCTGGACAAAAAAAAAAGCGAAAAAGAAAAGCCAACCCAGGCGTAACTGAAACGAAGCGAATCCAAGGGATACGCGTGTGTTCAAGGTGCGCTTAAAGGTAGGCAATGTATCTCAAACTTTGTCGTCGCCGCCTAAGCATATGAAAAAGTTACTTGAAATTGTTTTCATTTTTTTATTCCCTCGACAAGTTTCGAGTTGAGTTGTTGAGGCTGAGACCCGACCCCACACACATAATGCTTTATTAAGAATTAAACAAAAATTTGTTGTCCTTTGTTTTTCTTACCGGGCTCTCTTTTATTTTAAACCGATTTCTCTCCTTTGTCTCGATGGAACAAGCAGGCAACAGCAGCTGATGAAAATTTCATGAACACTGAAAAGGTTCTTATGTCGTCGCCTTTTTTTTCGGGAGGAGTCCGGGGTAAAAAGTTATGATTCTTTGGGTTTAAGCCTTATGATAAAGTTGTTTCGTTGTGGTGGTCAAGAATTTAAATTATTTATGGGGGCGGTGGGAACAATTATGTTCAGGCCGCAATCAGAAATCGTCAACTTTTCTTGGATGGAAAAAAAAAAGAAATTTATGCTTTGATATATTTTTTTATATAAGGGAGATTTACCAAGGCCAAAGGAGCTTCTTAAAGGGCAATTTTGTCAAGGAGTTTTAGTAAAATCTAGAAAGCTGAAAAATCATTTCCGGTACAGCAGTTTGGCTTTTACATATTTTTCCTATAAGGGATTGCAAAATAAATACAAATATAATATTGAAAATAGCTTCAAAAAACGCAATATATTTATACCTTTATATTTTATCCTTATTTCTCCATATTTATCATAAATTTTTCCCTTTTATTTTTGCAGCCCTCGCAGCGCTAAGTTCCTCGATCCTTGCCGATGAATCGATCGATACACGTGAGAACGCCGACTTAACTCTCAAGTGTCGGTTTAATGACAAGTACGAGTCGAATGACTTCTCCTTTTTCTGGACCCGCTGGACAGCGAATCCGGCCCAGTTCGACAATGTGGCCATCGGCGAAGTGCAGTTGAGTTCCGGCTATAGGTGAGTAATGGACTTCGAAACCCAATACCAATCCCAATCCCAATCCCAATCCCAAAACCTGGTGGCAGTGGCGAGAATGATAATTGCGGGAATGGCAGCTTTGAGGGATGTTAAATGCTGTCCATAAAGCGGATGTCCTTAATGTTCGTGTGTGTGGAGTCGTAAAGTGAAATGGGGAATCCCCGCAGCCTCTGTCTCTCCTCTATGGCATTAACGGTTATCCTTGCCTGACCAAGTACAGTTTATCCTGGCAGCGGCAGTTGGCAGCCATTTGTTAAGTTAATTAAATGTTTCACACCCCCGGCCCCAGCCCCAGCCCCAGCCCATGCCATCATACCCGTTTCCATTACCCCATTTCACCCATCCGAGCCATCCGACCTGGATAATGCGATTTATGCATGTGACTGACTGGGCTGGCAACTTAATTAAAATCAAGTTCTTGGCAATTTAAACAAATGCCGGGGCGGCGAGTGAAACAGTTAAGTCCGAACTTGGCCACAGCCCTGGGATTTCGAAGCGGCTTAAGGGGGATGCCAACGTGACACGGCTGAAAGAGAGGGATTATGAGTATGAAAAGTGGCCCTTAACTAACTATTTGCATTTGCAACGAATAAAATGTGATTTTTTCTGTCGGTATTCAGCAAAAGAGAGTTAACATTGCAAAGGGGTCTTAACAAATATGACGTACAGTTTTATTTAAGAGCTTTCACCATTTTTATAAATATTAATTTTTTGTACGAAAGAGTTTTTTCCAAATGAAATTGCATACTTTTAGGTAGGCGATCTTTTGTTTCGAAAGCTTTGATATGTTTGGTTTTTCATAGAAGTCTTTATTCTGAAAGCAGAAAGAAAAAATGTTTTAAATCATTTAAAATAGTGTCCAAAAGTATATTTTAGTTATTTTTAAATCGGCTTAAATATTTACTGACTACTCTTGGGCACCGTATTAATTTATTTCAACTATAAAGCAATATTTCTTAATACTTATTTAATTGTTTTCATTTATTAGTTAAATATTTCTTTGTTCCCTCTTAAACGATTAATCGTTGCCCGAAATTCACGAGCTCCTCAGTCCTCCCAGGACTTTTCCATCGCTATTCAGCATGTGCCGGCGTAATCCTTAATGTCAACGCCGCGTGTTGCATGTTGAGACAATTATGAGCTGCCACCCCACCCACAAGCACCCAAACGCTCCAAACACACACTCGCACACCACACACCACATGTCCGTATAGTATATAAACACACACACACATGGCCATCCGCCTTCCTCCGCCTATTGGTGTTTGTGTTTATGTTTCATTTTCATTACCCGTCGCGACCATCTTTCCCCTCCGCTCCTCAACATTTTCAATTGTATTTTTATTTGCGCGGTGCCTGCGACTTCCGTTTCCTGTTGGCCGCCTGCTTTTTAATGTTCGGCCATTGCTGCACGGGTTTTTCGCTCTCCTTTTTCCTTTTCTTTTGCTTTATGTGGAAACGCATAAATTTTAAGTGCCAACTGTGCCGCACGGACCTCCATCTTCCCCTTCTTCTTCTTGGTCGGCCGGCCTTTCCTTTCTCTTTCTCCATTTCCATTTCGATTTCCCCCGTTAGCTGAAAATGCAACCAACGCCACGGTGTCCGTTCCATTCCGTTTCGTTGCGTTTCCGTTTCATTCCGTACTCGCAGCTTTGCCAAATAAAATGGCCGCAAGCCAGCTTTTCTGGTGTATTTCCCATATACATTTTATGGATGCACATGAAAAAAATAAGAATATTATTATTTAGGAGTTCAAGATAGTCAAAAGAAAATCTAATCAGGGTTAAGAAAATAAATAGATATTTTATTTTAAGAGCTAAAATGTTTTATAGAAGTTGAAGGGTTGCCAAAACACAGAATCCTATCAATTTATAAATCCAACCTTCTTCGAACAGATAAATTTAGGCTCACAATATTCTTACAAGAATACATATTTAAAACCTACTGAGCGCCCAATTTTCTTCTCTGCACCTCCTGAGTACGTACGTGTGGGCATAATAAAAGCAAATCAACAAATAGAAAAGCTGGAATAAGGAGGCGATGAGGAGCGGCAGCACACAAAAATCGCGCTGCGGGCCCAGGCAAATTGTAAAATATATTTTTACTGCAATTTGTGCCGAAAGCTAACAAGGAGCCGAAAACACAAGCAGCCAACAAGGACAAATAACAGCAGCAGCAAACACGGTGCTCAAGGAGGGGCAAAACTGGCCACATAATGAAGGCTGAGATAGTACCCCAAAAACCCAGTTTCACTTCCCTAAGAAATTCCCCTCCGATGTCTCCTACTATATATCTGCCCAAGTCCCATCTGTATCTGTGTGGCAGCAAAAGTGAAATTACTGCAAATTTGCTGGCAATGCCAAAACACAAGAAACAAAAAGGAAAAACCCAAAATATACACCAAAATACTTGTACTGGCGAAAAAAAAAAAGAAATTACACGATTCTTTTTCTTTGGTCCAAAATGTCGCGCTCGGGGTCGAAGAGGAAAAGAAAAGCTCACGGCTAATATTTCGCTGAACATTTAATTTAACGAGACATCAGGGGAATGCTCCGCTCTTACAGAGATTGAGAAACAATGAGCGGAGGCATTTAGAAGCCGACGACGCAATTGTTGTCCGGAGACGATGGCACAAGCGATTCTCCCCGAATGCGGAATTTTTGCAGGGATTTTTTGGAGGGATTCCTGCTTTGAGGGGAGAAAAATTCGATTGCATACTTAGGAGTGGAAAATCTGTTGAAAATCAGTAGGGGTATCGGAAATCTGAATAAATTGATAGCCATAAACATGATTCCTTGAATATGTTTTTGATTTCATGAATCAATTTTCGTGTTGAATCTCAGAATTTTGGGTAATTGAGGAAATTTACTTGATTAATTATAATATCTTGACATCTTACATGATATAATGACGATTCTGTGAAATGATTGTTGTATTTCTATAAACTATTACTTATCCTTAAGATTATCCATTTAATATAAAAATATTTTAAACAAATTAAAAAAAAACATTTTGTATCATACTTCTGGCCACCAGTTCAATTGATTTAAAAACCTCAACCCTTTTCTGTAATAAATAAGCATTTAACGAAGTAAGAAACTTGCTTTAATGCCTGCCATAAACGTAGTTTTACATTTTTCTAAGCATTTCATATTCAATTGTTTGAATTTTTCTTAAGGAATTGTCCGCAAGTTTCATGCGGTATCTTCTTATTTTCCTGCCGCTTATCCGAATAATTGGCGGCCGTTTAAGGTTGCCCTCTGTCCCGGCATAATAATAATAATAAAAACGAAAACTTTTTGCACTCGCCCTGAGGGAAAGCTCCGACCAGAGAAAAAAATATATAAAAAATGTGAATCGAGGACAACACTGCGGCAGCAAATCACAAATTGCAATTGGGGGGAGAGGAGGATTTTCGGGGAGTGTGGGGATAAAAATAAAACCAGAAGGAGGACTGGCTGGGGATAAACTTGAAAATTGCAACAAGAACAAGGCAGCCGGGGGGCTCTTTTTTTCCCTAAAGTCCTTTTTGGTGGCGCTCAAGGACGCGCCCTCTCCCCGCCAACATTTTCCTTGCAGGATTTCCCTCGCTTAAAGCGCTTTCCCTTGGCCGCAAAAGATGCTCCTCGATGGGACGGGGATTCCCCAGAGCGGCGACAACGATGACGATGACTGCGCTTTGCCAGCAGTTTTTATAATTTGCACTTTTTTTCTTGCTTTTTTTTTTTTTGTTTCTACTTCCACCGGGCGGGCACGTGTCCTGAGAATTCTCTCTATCCCAGCTGCAAATGAGCAAGCCGCCAGAGACTCGGCCCCAAAAACGTACAGATACCAGAGACAGAGAGAGAGAGGGGCAGGGCAAAAAGTACAGGGAGCCGCAGCTGCAAATAGAAAAATACTCGTAATAATACAAAAAAAAAAAAAATTTCCAACTAGACAAGGACACGCGGTTTTTTGGGCGGCAAAAAGAAGGAGATGAGCAGCGGACAAGTCTGTGGAGAATTCAGTCAATTTGTTGGGGCTGCAGAGAGAGAAAGCTGGGAGAATTCAGTATTTAAATAGGCAATACAAAGAACAAGAGAAAATATCCCAATAATTAAATATTAAAATAATAAAGCATCTTTACAAAAAAAAAAAAAAGATTGAATAATGCTTTATAATTACCTTCAAAATCCACAATTTTTTCCGAGTACATTTCATTTACTCCTTGATTCTCTCAGTAAGTCCATGTCCCTTTCAGTCCCTTGAATTTTTTGGCTTGCCTGCGCATTCTATTTAGAGATTTCAAGAGCAAGAGTCCGGTTGTATTTTTTTTTTTTTGCTCGTTGTCCTGCTGCGGTTTGCTGCTTAGCAAATTAAATTTTCGCACAGACGCGTGTTTTATTTTTCCCGCTCTGGGCTACTGCGGTTTTTGCCAGCAATTAGCAAGTGAGTAAAACGAGCGAGAAAGTAAATAAAATGAACATCTGGCTGAGGTAATCAGTCTCTCTAAGCCCTAAGTCCGTCCAATTAGAAATGTAAAAATCGTCTAGACTCTGGACTAAAAATACACAAAAGCCAGAGCCTCAAAATAGTCTCGGAGACGTCTCGGATAATCTGAGAAAAAACTCCCTTCTCATCTTACTGAGAATCTCTCCAGATGAGAACCAATTTCGGCGTCAGTCAACAGTCGTCGTCGTCGTCCACTTGCAGCTTGACAAATGAACTCGGCCAGAGTTTGTTGGGAAATGGGAAATGGAAAATGGTATCTGGCGTGGGTGTTGGGCGATGGGAGGAGCATCTTGTTTGCCAATCTAATAAACTGCTGACTGACCAGCAGCAGCGAAAGCCAGAATGCCCAAGGAAAGCGTTGCGAAAGCCAAGAATCCAGCGAAGCGCATTCGGGCGGCATCAATTTTCAGTAGTTGTCCAGGACAACGACGGCGACGACGACGATGACGACCAAATAATCATCAGCCGAGCATCATCCTATTGAAAAATTGTGAAAAATCGTAAAAAGAGAGGACACTGAAGTGGCCTTGAAATATTAAGACATTGACAAAAAATGAAGCCCAGATTGGGGTGGAAATGAATGTCTGACAGAAGCCAAAAGCAGAAAATTGACAAACTTGTGCCAGGTCCCTTCCCTCTTTCTTTTTTTCATAGATGAAAGGCAAGTGAATTTTTAAAGATATTGATTAAAGACATAGATGAAAATTCAAGAGAATCTAATCAAAAGATAAATATTTAAAAAATATATATATTCCAATTCAATTAGGTTGAAAGTTTCCTGTGAACTCGAAATTGACAGAATTCCCATTTAACAAAATCAATTCCCATAAATCTGAAAGTTTCTCAACACAGTCCAGGCCATTAAATCAAAATTGTCACATTCAAATTATGAGAAAATAAATTTAATTTACGGGCTTCCTACTCTAAATAAACACTAGACGCAAATGTGTGCACGATGAAAGTTTATTTATTTAAGCAACAAATCAAATACAACTGTTTCCTTTGCCAAAAAATATAAAGCTGTCTTCGATTTTCCAATTATAAGATTTTTGCAATTAATTTGTGGGGCAAGAGTGGGGCGAGAGCTTCCTCGAGGAAGGAACTCTGCCAAGCAATTACGCAATAAGAGCCCCTCAGAGCTTAATAGTCCGGCAGCACATAACAATAACAATAAGGTAAATATATACAAACACACAAAATTCCATGTCTCTCTGTGAGGGTGTGTGAAAATTACTTTACTTTTTTCAATGTTTACCTTTCACTTGGGTTGGCGCAACCGTCTCTGAGAACCGAACCCCTGGTTCTTATTGGAAAATTGTGTCTAGGAAAAATATGCAAACATTTATTTGAAACGTTGATTTTATTTATGTTGTACCGCTCTCCAGCGCCGCCGCCACCGTAGTCCTGTCGCCGCCTCCTCTTCTTGTCAAATATTACCATTTCGTATTTATTTATATTGGCAGCGTTTAAAGTTTGGCCACCTGCGGGCACAAAAGCAGGAAGCAAATCAAGGACAAGAGTGGAGAAAATCCAATATTAGCACAATTAGTGATGGTTACTCGAGAGCACAGTCAGAGAGTGAGAGGGAGGGGAACCCCTAGGAAGTTTTCAAATAAAAATAAATTGATTTTGAGGCAGAGGCAAGCTGGGAAATTGATTGACTGAATTTTCACTACAGGTTAACCTTTGAACTGCTTTCCTGCTTCACCGGAATTTAATATAAAAATAAATTACATTTATTTGTGAATTTAAAAGCGAGTTAATATATTTTTATTAATTTAATTGAATTTATTTTCGCTTTCCAGACTCGACTTTCAACCGGAGCGCGGCATCTACGATCTGCAGATCAAGAACGTGTCCTATAATCGGGACAATGGCCGCTTCGAGTGCCGCATCAAGGCCAAGGGAACTGGTGCGGATGTCCATCAGGAGTTCCATAATCTCACAGTGCTAACGCCACCGCATCCACCCGTGATCTCGCCCGGCAATATTGCCGTGGCCACCGAGGATAAGCCCATGGAGCTGACATGCAGCAGCATTGGCGGTTCCCCCGATCCCACCATAACGTAAGTTTATATTTCTTTTGTTTTTTATTTAAAGGGAATTTTAATTAAATTTCTGAATATGTTTTCTAGTTGGTATCGCGAGGGCTCCAACTCTCCCCTGCCAGCCACTGTTTTAAGGGGCGGCACCAAGGATCAGCCCACCAATGCCACTTTATCTATAACCCCACGAAGGGAGGACGATGGTGCTAAATACAAGTGTGTGGTCAGGAATAGGGCCATGAATGAGGGCAAACGATTGGAGGCCATAGCCACTTTGAATGTTAACTGTGAGTATTTGATTTTCTGATATTATACTATGGGAAACTTTATATATATTTGTGGCATAATCAGAGCGAAAAGAAACTTAATGAGTAGAAGTAGAAAAAGAAACGGAAAGGTTCTTAAATTAAGGCGATTACTTAGAAAAACATTATAATGAAAACCCTTACCAGGGATTATTCAATAAAGACT
The DNA here is from genome assembly GCA_008042535.1 of Drosophila tani. NCBI lineage: Eukaryota > Metazoa > Arthropoda > Insecta > Diptera > Drosophilidae > Drosophila > Drosophila tani. Next base: position 35,154 of record VNJO01006922.1, on the reverse strand, counting down.
TATAAAACCCCATTGAAATCTTCGATTATATGAGTAATTCTCTCCCATTAATTGATCCACACTTGATAGCTTTACTGAACGAAAATCTTTCTAAGAAAGGCATTTCTATACTTCGAGAGCACTCGCCTCTTACTCCCATTCCCCTGATAATCTTCGCTATTACTCACATCAGCCACTTGAGAATCATTAATAATTTCCACACAGACACAGCCACAGCCGCAGCCATGGGATGGAAAATAATTCACATAAATTACAACACTTGACCATTGCTAATTAGAAACATTGGGGAGCGTCTCGCTGAAGTATATATGGTTTTTATACAGAGCGACTCCAGGCGGAGTCATCCATCCGCTAACTGACTGAGTGACCTTCCTCTTCTCCTCGGGATCCGAATTGGGATCGCTTAATTTGCATGCTCGCCGGCAATTACAATTACCATTAGAGTTACAATGCAACACCATATGAATATCTGAACATTAGCATAATGAAGGGAAGGAGACAATGAACAGAGCCAGAGCCAGAGCCAGAGCGTAACAACACCCGGCATTTAACCCCTGTTTTTCGCTCTTGCACATGACACATTTCGCTTAAAACTATTTAGATGCAACACCGCAAAACACACCAGCACACCAGCAACTAACAGCCAGCACAACACTGGCAAAATACACACACACGACCAACCAGCAATCCGCATAATCGCATATATCTTTTTTAAAAAGCCAACAAAGCCAGGCACATAAATTACAAATGCTGACCTGAACCGGCGCGACGACCTGCTGCTGACTGAACGCAAGTAATTAGAATAGAAATTTATGTGCCACTCGTCGTCCCTGGGCTGTAAGTGTGCCTGTTGGTGTTGCTGGTGTTGTTGCAACAAGTGGTGGTGTGCGTGTGTGTGACCTGCTAGCTGTTAACGCTGGCTATTAGGGCTAATCAAAAGGCAAATAAAGTGAAATATTGCCCCGGCCGCCATGGCGAAGCAATCGAGTGTTCTGGGCCTACCATTACCAACACCTATGCACTGGGTGAAAAACTATGTATGTTACATTTAAATTAAAAGGGTTTTTTAACGAAAAATTAAATTTGATAACCAAAAATATTTTTCTATTGGAAAGAATATTTCTTGATTTTCTTGCTGAAAAGTATTTCTTTTCAACACTTTTCCTTAAGAATCTGTGTTTTTTTTTATTATAAATTATTAATACACATTTTTAGAGCTCTTAATTATTTTATTACTTATCCGATTTTTATAACCAGTTCTCCCATTTTTAAACTATTTTTCTCCACCTGTACTTTTGGTTTTATAGCCTATAGTCGTACCTTTAGCCATGGCTATCAACTGTGTAATTAATTCAAAAGCCAACGCACACACACATTCAGCAGAGGCGGCTATGTAATGGCCAGAGAATGCTGGTTAGTACAAGTATTAGTGCTGGTACTAGTAGTGGGCAGAATACTAGGCTAATTGCGGCGTTAAAGCTGAGAGGGAAAAGAGTAAAAAAGAACTCGTAGACAGTATTATAAAATATCAATAAAGAGACTATAAATATCAGCAAGTTTTTATGAAGAAAGTAAAGACAACATCCATTTCCTTATCATAAACTTAAAGTTAATTAAAATATATTTACTATATATCCTGAGGTATTTTCCATAGTAATTCCTGCCCCACATAAAGCCTGCATTCTATGTAGATCAAAGCAAACAACTTCGGCATATTTCCCAGTAATCTGCCATGAGCAATTAATTGTGTTTTGTAAACAATAACAACACCGGCTGGCTGGCTGGCTGGGCTGTTGTTGTAATGTGCATTAAAGCCATAGCCGCCAACGTCGTCGCACATGTCGTATGAGTAATGCCCACCTAACTGACTCAAAAACAACATCGACCAACACAAGCCCCGAGTATAAATATACTTATATATTTATTGACCCAATGCTAATTAACCGCCTCTTCAAAACAACAGCCACGCAAAACTGCACTCCAATGGGCCACGCCCACTTGATATAGATTGGAACCAATCGAGGCGGTATTTGAAAAAATATAGCATATATTTACCATGTCAGAGTGTGTGTGTGTGTTGTGTGTGTGGAATATAGGTCGACGCTTGCGGTTTAATTAGTTGGCCTCAGGGCCACGCCCACCACCGACACCACCGCCGCCGCCCCAGCCCACATTTGCATAGATCAAATTCATGATGTTTATCTAACATGTTTAGTCAGTCGGCGAAAACAAAAAGGTTTAATTAGGAAAAAATATTGGAAAGAAAAAAGCGTGGTGAGAAAAAATAAAAACCATTGAAACCACAAAGTAAATTTCGAGGGATTTGCATTTGTAAATGTTTATTAAATGCTCAGAGCTTAGATTTATAGGTTTGTAGAGAAGGAAAAGCAGTAATTGCAGGAAAAATAAGGTTGGAAAAATTAGGAGCGGGCAAAGAACAAACAAATCGAGACTTTAAACGAAGGGAAATCTATATATATATATTCGAGAGAACTCTGATTGTGGCCAAGGATTTTCCACTTGCGGTCACACGTTCTCTAGTCTCTGTTCCTCTGGGCAACCCGGCGTTTTCCGCTTTCACCTCCGGTCTCTTCGGGTTGGGTTTCCTTTGCCCATTTCCCCTGCCACTTTCCACTCCTTCAGTAATGCGTTTTTAAGCAAGCAGAGAGAGAGTAGATCAAACAGGGAAATGATGTCCTGTCTGTGTCCTGTGTCCCGTGTCCTGTGTCCTCTTCCTTTTGCCAGCCTTCAGGCATTTTGCTGCGGTTGCTGCGGGCCAGAAATCCACATGGGAGAAGTGTAGAGAAAAGGACTCTCAGGAAAAGTAGATGTGAGATGTTGGTCCCATACTGAGAAAAATAGAAAGGATATAAAGGAAATATTCTTATATTTAAAAAAATATTTAGGCAAAGGCTATGTTATGTGATATTGTTACTTATAAGAAAGAGTTTTAGGTCTACCTTTAGTTTTTTAAATATTAAATGTAATTTTATACCTTATTTTATTATTTTTCCTTGTGCACACTCTGCAAGCAGACAGATATGGGACCCTCTTTGGTTCTGTTTGTTTAGCCAACAGTTTGAGCTCTAAAATTAAATCAAAAACAATTTAATTGAAATCAACACAGAGGAAACACCAGGCAGGGGCTGTTGTTATCCTTTCTTTCACTTTGATTTACGTTAGGCAATAAAAATTCACTTTTCTCCTGGCTCTGTCTCTCTGGCCCCATTGACACCTACAAATTAATCAGAAAATGAGCCACGTTCTTGGCCTAATCTCCCGTAATAACTCATTGCCAAATGGCCGGCAATAAATCGCAGCGAAAAGCAGTGGAAATTGTCGCGCTAATAACCGCAAAATGACAAAAATGCCACGAAAAATCAACGATGGCAATAATTTCAAATTTCATCCTTTTTCTGGATGAAATGAGAGAGCGGGAAAACGAAACGAAACGAAAAGTCAAGTTTAATCTGGCCAAGGCTCTAATGTATTGCCTTTGGCCCGAAGGGTCGTCGCTTCATTCCCATTCCCTTTTCGCGTCCTCCTGATGAAGCCAATCGGATCCTGCAGAGAGGAGAGAGGAAATTGTACAGGGGAAACGTGGAAGAGAAAGCGAGGAATGAGTTTTTCACCTGCGGAAAGTAGGCAAGCAACAGACAGCTGCTTTCCAGGGATAACTCGGCAGGGCCCCTAACAGGAACATGAAGGGGACAGGCAGGATAGGGGAGTAGGGACAGGAGCAGGGATAGGACTACGGCTTTTGTTTTTGATTCTAAGCTGACAAGGCAGAGGGGCAAATCTCGCTCGGGCTTTATATGCGCTCCTGTCAAATCTTTGTCCCCAGCACGAAAACCGCTTAAGTTTGTTGGCGGCTTAGCGCCTTAAAAAAATATATATACCAAAATGCGAAAATTGGGAGAAATTTTCAGTCAGTTCACATTTTTGTAGGAGAAGGTTAAAAAAGGGCTTGAAAATTAAATAGGAAGCCTATTAGGAAAGCAAGCTCAGCGAAGGAATCTCAGTCGACATGGTATTCAATGTATTTAAAGTCTTAAAAAAAATGTTTTGGTACTCTGATTTTCATTAGAATAAAAGAGGTGATACTTTAATCAAATTAATTTGAAAATCTCTTCAAATCTCGAAGAGGAATACTTATATTTAGCACAGATTAAAATGTGAATCGCTCTTCACTTTAATTATTGATATTTTCTTTTTAAGGAAATGTATTATTTTCATCATTCGTTGTTAAATTATCCACATTTTTCTTATTATCATCACCTTAATTAATCGTAATTCGATACAAGCAATGTAATTACATTTTTACGAAGCTTCCCAATTTCGTTCAGCTTGCGTTCTTCGTTCGTGAAGCGTTTAAAGTAAGTTGAGACGGCTTAATGAAGATTCGTTTTTAAAAATCATAATTAAGAGATGCTCGCTGCCAGGCAGGCATCCTCCAACCAACCTCAGGAACTCCATTTTTCCTTCTCCAGTTATTTTTTTTTTTGTTCTCCCGGGGTCCATCATTTTCCATAGTTTAATGTCGGGCAATTAACTTTTGTCTGGGCCTCCCTCCGAGAAGAGGCAGACCCGAGACAGCACAAAAGCGATGGGGAAATTTAAGGAGTGAGAAAAGTGGGGAAAATCGGAGCTCCAGCGAGAGAGGAGTAGTAGGCCTGTCACATGACCTGCCAGTCAGCGATGAGATCATGCATAAAAAAGCCAAAGGAAAAGCCGGAGGGGGGAAGAACCACCATACCAAGCTGAACCGAACCGGAGCGAACCGAAGCACGTCCTCAAATGGAAATGGAAATGTTAAATGTAAATGCGGCATATGGAAAAACGGGAAACGACCTTGCTCTGTGTTTGGGCCTTAACACCCCGAGTGGGTGGGGTTTGGGTGCGATGGGTGGGGATGGGGGAGAGGGGGTAGTAGATTGGTAGATTGTCACAGGCAAATAGGCGGGACAACATGAAAATCAACCAAGCAAATGCCAATACACATGCAACGCCGGAAAGAAGCTGCTAGTAGAACAGTGAGAAAAATAATTCGAGGAGTTTTAGCTAATATTTTACACTCCTAAATACATATTTTAAGTGAATCAGTGTGACCGAAGCAATGATTGGAGCATTATTACATGTGCAGAGTCACACTGTTCTTATGTAAAGCGTTTATTTTGTGTGAAGAATTAATCTTTTATGGCTTTATATAGATTAAATCGATGTTTTCATTTTTAGTGTGTTGTTTATCATCAAGCTTGATTGTCTTTGATTTAAAATGATATGAAAACTACAAGTTAAGCTAGAAAAATTATTTGAAAGTACCAGGCCCTAAGTTTGCAGGTAATTGCAGAATATTAGCAAATCATTGGAGCTTAGCTTTCGCAAAGGTTTTTTATTTGCGTGTACAAATAGAAGTGGACGTGGAGCAGCCGGCAGAGGATGTTGCGGCTGTGGCATTCAAGGATTCGAGGCTTAACATGGCGTAAACACAAAAGCCTCTAAAGGCATCAACTGCGGCATATAAAGTGGCATTACACATAGAGAGTAGAGGACCAGCAGCAAGCTAGACCGAAAAAAAAACCATAGCAGAAATAAATACACACACAGAAAATAAACGCAAACATGTCCTTTGGCAGAAAGTGCCGCAAAGACAAAAAGAGATTGTCGAGTGGCATCGTCGACGCATTAAATTGAAGATGATGATGATAATGTGCCAGATAAGTCGGAGGTTCGGGGCCGGAGGTCTATGGGGTCATAGGTAACAGCCAACTTAGCGTCGATAAATGGGAGTCGAGGGGGCGGAAAGGTCGGTCCTCGGTCCTTAGTCCTTGGTCGTCTGCAACAAGCCATGAAAAGGAGGAAAACTCTGAAAAAGCGCCACAGGATAACATCTGCCATTTGCGGCCAGGACGAAAGATGAGACAATGCCACAGGAGGCAGGGACAGGGGACACGGTACAGAGGGCAGGAACCGGAGGACATGTGGATGTTGGGTACTATTTACTTGGCATTAAGCAAACTTCAAATAAAAAGGATAACGAGCGCATTGCGAGACACGCAGGCAACTCAAAATGCCACTGGAACTGGCTCAACAATAACAGCGTACAGAAGGGAAAAAAAACAACGAAGAAAAAGGAGCAATCAGGGGGGGGCAAATGGGAAAAATGGGGAAAAACAAAAGCTGAGTGACATTCCCCAAGTTGAGGAAATTGTGGATACTTCGAGGAACAGAGAGACAAAAGGCTGTGTGCCGTCATGAAAGGCACGACAATTGCACACAATTTTCATTTATTGTTTGGCTACACATTTGGCCACATTATGTCAGACATGCCCCCGTCCCCGAAATCCTTTTTTCCTGCCTCCACAAATAATCGTGCAATGCTCTTCCTTCTCAGAAGAAAAAAACAAAAAAAAAAAAAACCTTAAAGAGGAAAATGTCCAGGGGAAACAGGACGTTCGCCCAACTACACGCTTCAGACACACATATCCTTAGCCATCCAGAAAAAAAGAACGGAAACCAAAAATGCCTCCTCACATTTTGACGCATCATTTCCATTTCTCTCGATTTTGCGTGTTGAGGTCACTTTGGGTTTTTTTTTCTCGGTTGGGTTAGGGCTGTGAAATCGGTTTTCTTTTCAGATTTCAGTGGGTTGGGTTGTGGCCTTCAGGGGGTTAAGGTTTCGGTTACAGTTTTGGGTTTGGGGTTAAGAAGTTGGCTAAGGTTGCATGCGTGCGGTTTCTTCGTGCAGAAGCATGAAATGTTTTCTTTGTTTAACATTTGAGGCGATTGAAATTAGAGATTTATGTAAAGGCAAAGACAACATTCCTTGGGGTTAGAATGTTTTAGAAAAAATATATATAGGGAATGCATGTAAGGGGAGATAAGAGGCCAAAATGGTTCCGACAAATTTCGGGGAATTTGTAAAGTTTCAAAAGGAAAATAAGTCTAGTGCAGGGATTGAAAATTTGGATACAGTGCTTTGAATATATAGTGTAAATCAGTACTATGTAATTAAAAAGAATAAGCTGAACTTAATTAGCGGATAAAATACATTTTCTTCAAAATATTTCAAAGTTTTTTTCAAGAATAAAAAATAAAATATTGACAATGATGAAACCCCATAAATACAAAGACAAAATGTATTAAAACACATTATGTGTGCTCACCTGTCGTCGATATTAAAGGAAAATAAATAAGAAAAAACCCCTACCCTTCGTGAAAAACATGTACCGCCATATAGCTGAATGGACAACAACTGAACAAATAGGGAAAAGCATAAAGCCCTCGGAAAAGGGAAAACATTTCAATTTCCAGGCAAACGCATATTCCGCCGAACTGTTTTGCTGCGGGCTTCTGTTCGGTTCTGTTCTGTTTTATTCGCCGCTCTCTTTTCTGTTCGATGATATGCCAAACGACCAAAACAAACTTTGCATTGTTAGTCACGATGATGATGGCGATATATATCTCCTGCCCCCCATATCCTCATCATCATCGCCATCATCAGGTCCTATTGTTGCCATATATATGTACATACAGATACTGCGATGATGATGAAGGGATAGATGATGAGGATGATGATGTCAACAGTGCAAACAGCACGCGTCGCTTGTCGCTTGCTTCCTGGGGTTAAGAGGGCTGCTCTTTAGAGGGTTAAGGGGGCGGACAATGACTCGGCATTGTTTCAATGGACTGTAAAACGAACTCTACACAAGACCCAACGCAATGATCATTATATGCATACATATGAGCTGCTAATTAAAGTAAATGTTGCGATTCAATGAAACCCGTTCAGAAACTAGCAGGGCAAACTAGAGAAAACACACATCCGAAAACACACACTGGCACACACATGCCGGCACACACACTCACTGGCAGTCACTCTCCACCCGTAAACATGTCAATAATATTCAAAATTGAAATGTCAAAATGCTAATTTTGCACATTTGTTTGACTTTTGCAGTATACAGAGGCAAGGTACACAAGGGAAAATATTTGGGTATTTGTTTGTATTTTTAATTGAAGGAAGATATTTATTTTGTAAATATTTTATAGTTACTTTTAACGAAATATGAATTTTAAAATAAATCCAGACAAAGACACACCGATAATTAGTCAAAGCTTTCGCAAAGAGCTTCATCTGATACTTCTGGTGTCCCTGAATTCGATCTTGGGAATTTTAGGCGCACTCTCCGCAACAATTTTGAACGCCTTATTTTGTCAACACTACGTATTTTTTCTGCCTTTCCTGTGTGCTTTTGTGAACTATTTATACTTGTGAAAATTCATTTATATTTTTTAACAGTGTCCATGCCTCCCTTTTCCCTTACCATCTCCCCTGCATCTCCCTGCTCTCTATTCCTTTCTCAGAGTGAACGAGAGAATGCAATGCAATTTGCGCAATGTGTGCAAATTTGCACAAGCCGCACCAAAAATTTTATTTACAAAATTTTCGTGCCAAATTTTGACTTTTGCCAGACGCACAACGCACAACCAACAAGCCAACGCAGGGTGAAAAATAAGGGGGATGGAATGCTGCATGGAATTCAGGGAATTTCGTCAGCTCTTCTCGGCTGCTGCAGCTGCCTGCCGTCCAAATATTTTTCCACTGACTGACTAATGAATTGAGCAGTGGGACCCGAAACGAGCCCAGCCGATGATGATCAGCTTGCAAATTGTGACCCCTCAAAATTTGCCATTTTTGCCATTTTTTTCCCTCCTCCCTACGTTTGAGAGTAAGTTCTCTGATGTGATGTGACGACTGCTGCGGTTGAATGATGGACCTGGAAAAAGGGAATATCCAAACAGCATCATTATGCACATCTCGATTGACATCAGGCGTCTCATTAGGGCATTTTTCGAAGGGGAAAATTTGGGAAATAATAGAAAAATAGTAAGTGTAAACTCTTAAAATTCAAATTAAATATTTCACATTGATAGATAAATTTCATCAAATTGCTGAAGAATCCACAAAAATATAAAAAATTTAAAGTGAAAACCACTAGTTAACGGCAATCAAGTTTATGAAGTTTTTTAGTTACTTAAAAAAAATCGTAGTCTGTTTGACACTGATAAACCCAAAGAGCATTTGGACAAAGAATTTCCTACAGAAATATTTCCATAGCCAGGACCTATCAATAGGGCATTGAAAAACAGAAAAGGCAATACTTTTTAAGCTCCTAAGCCATGGCCACCAAATACATCTAAGGGTTAGCTACCACTAGGAAAAATTTATAGAAAAAAACAACAAAAAATAATACTACGGGTAGCAAACAAAAAACTGAATCAGAGATATTTCCGTTTTCAATTGAAAACTATGCAGGAGAACACAGGCAAACAATTGTAGTGAGATTTAGTTGTTTATTTTTATTTTTTATAAAACCAGGAAAACCACCGCCGCCGCCCCTTACAAACTTGATTTGAATCGATTGCGCATTTTGTCTAAAAATTGGCCCCCGGACTTTGGTCTTTTTATGTTTTGGTTACATCGGTTTCCGTTTAAATTAAATTGTAAATTTAACCAGAAATATGGATTGCTTTGGTTTTTGATGAAATGAGTTCATGAATTGCGTTTTAATTACATTTTCGCACATTTTCCGTCTGTCCGTTAGGCCTCAAACATTTTATTAGCTAATTAAAAGGTTTTTAAATTTCTATTAAACTGATTTTGGTCAAACCAGAAAATTCGAAATATTTCCCTAACGGCTATAATGCAATTTAAAATTATATTTCACTCTTAAGTCTGTTCGTCCAACACATTGTTGTGGTTTTTCCAGCTGCTGAGAAGGAGAACGGCCAAATATTTACAGGCATATCAATGTTCACATATAAATTTATTATGCCTGTAAAAGAATTGCAAACAAGGAATTTTTTCGGTGGGGCAAGCTGGCTTGCAAGCGGCAGAATGTGGCATAACGTTGGAGTAGTAAAGTTTTTAGGGCACACATGTTGCTTGGGGCAAGAGTTGCAAGCGAATTTATTGGGTTAAGTTTATAGTGAAGCTGGGATACTCTTGCAAGAGATTTTTCTTAAGAAGTTTTATAGGGAATATAGTATCTTAAATGAATTAAAAAAGTGTAAAAATAAAGAATACCCTATGGCCTTGAATGATATTAAGTGTGCTGGAAACAGTGAGTTTATATTGTAAAAATAATTATTAAAGATATTTAAAATTTTTGTAAATCACCTACAACCCCAAAAACCTCCCAAGTAACATTATAACTACAAGAAATATTTAGTAACTCTTAAGCACCTTTCTTATTCTTTGCCTTCGATTTCTGTAACTTAGAAAAACCTTAGCCATAAATCTCACACTCCTACAACTTCCTCCTTCAAGATCCCCTGAGTTAGAGAGGTCATAAATCATCATTATCATGGGTAGCAGTAACTCCAAGGATAATACCCCGCCAAAGTTAGTAGAGTGCATAACAATTGACAGCCAGTTCTTGGAGGTTCCTTCTGCCTCTGCGGTCGCGTGTGTGTTTCGCATATATCTGAGGGTGGGGAAAAGCAGTAAACGAAAGTATGAAAAATCTGCAGGCAAATAAAGCCAGCCAATGTGGCAGAACGAACTGCAAAACTATCGAAAACGGGGGGTTGGGAAAACCAGTGCAGGAAAAGCAAAAAAAAAAATATAAGGCAAAATGGAATAAATATATACAGAAAAAAAGAAGAAAGAAAAATAAAAATAGAAAAACGCACAGCAAGAAAACGTACGCAAAGTGCTGAACAAATGGAACAACTTACAGAAGCTAAAATGGCAAACAACCACACCGCATGCTGGATAACAACAACAACTGAATACTGGCAACTGGCAGCAATATGAACAACAATCTTGAATATTGCACGTTTACATATGTAGATACATTTCCTGCAGCCAAAGTGCAGATGCAGATGCTCCTCCTGTTGCCAGCAATGGAGAACGCAACTGGAACTGCCTGCCGGAGTTCAACTCAACTGAAACTGAAACTGAAACTGAGTCTGAACTGAACTCAACTGTGCAACTGAACTGAACTGAACTGAACGGAAAGAAATAGCTGGAAAAAAATCAAGTTAAATGCACAGAAAGAAAGGGTTGTGTATCGAATAAATGGTATTTAGTGGGAATATTTGGGAAAGTAAAGAAAAAAGTTATTCAAAGTTATGTGATATCTAAAATATTATTGAAAATAGATAAAAAGAAATTTAGATTTAAAAACTATTAAGAATCTGCCTATAAGTATGCAATAATTGATTTTATTTTAGGCAGCTGACAGTAACATTTATGTAGCATACTCTTAGGCACATTTTAAAAAGATATTAAAGGGTATTGACACTTTGAGTAACTTTAATGTCCAAGAATATTAATTTAAAATGTTTGAGTGATATTAAACCTATTTAAATTAAATCCTAGGATTTCTTTCGATCTTGTTTATGAATAATTATTTCTTCTTGAATCTACTATTCAGATTATTATTCTTTCACTGTATAAACACGTGGCTGCCACTGCTAGTTAATTTAAAATTTGTATTTACATTTCGCCTGCTGTTGCTGCTGCTGCTTCTGCTGCTGGGGAAAAAATCGCGGAAGGGGTTTGAAGTTTAGGAGCTGGGGTTTTCTAAAGGGGGACGCCAAGCATTGTTTACATTTAGTGCAGCTTCTACTTGACTTGCAGCAACAAATAGTCGCCGTTCGTTCGTTTGGCGGGGCAAGAACTATGTGCAACTATGGCGGCAATGGCAGCTGACGCGTTGCCCCGAAGCCATAGGCAAAAGGCAGAAACGGTGGCGACTTTGGCTTCGGCTTTGCCCGCTGGCCTCTCATAACAAAAACAGCAACTGCTGCAACGGCTGCAACATCAGCTGCACGTTGGCAATAGCAAAAGCAACAGGAGCACCAGCTCCAGCTTCAGTGTGTTTTTGTAGCCGGCATTTTGTCCCCAGAGGGTTAAGTTCCTGCACACACACACTCTGATGCTGAAATGCCCCGAGTTATGCAACACAAATGGCACAACAGCAACAGAAATAGGAGCAACAATGACAACAACAACAGAAATAGAAGCAACAGCAGCAGCTGCTGCTGCCGAGTGCAATCATGACCAACTGAAAACCAGAAAAACCATTGGCAAAATATGAGAAAAGACCTAGGGGCGAAAAAAAGCTAACAAAATATAGATTCTTCATGGAAGAAAAATAAAGTACAGGGTAGTGAAAAATGGGTAGGAAAAATGGGTCGAATTCTTGGAGGAATATTGCAGAAAATGCTTTATTAGTTAACAAATATGCCTTAGTAGCAGGAAAAAGGAAGAGAACCGAATTCGAAATATTTATTGTGCATAAATACGGAATTCGACCTTAGAAACATTCACAAAATGTATTATTTGCTTACCTATTCAATATTCAAAGCAAATAAATTAATTAGAAATTATTCAAGGAATATAATCCTTATTGTTTACAGAATTATTCAATATTTATTGCAAGTAACGTAATTATAAATTATTCGGAGGGATTATATTACACATTGCTTAGAAATTCCCTAAGCCTTCTACTCCCAACGTTCAAGCATGAAGATGCTAATCTCGAAGCACTCCCCTTCCGTGCCCACGTGCTCCAATTAAGCCTTAATCTCTCCTTTACTTTAACCCCTGGTCCAAGCCCTATTTATAACTGGGGAAAACACACAAAACTCCACTCTAGATTGTCCTGGCAACAGACAGGCAGACAGTCAGTGGTAGTAACCTCTTAAACCTTATTTCTGTATGACCCAAACCGAGCTAGCTGTCAGCCAGAAAACTTTTCCATCACACACACGCTCACACACCTGAGGGGTAAGAGAAGAGGCTATTACAGACACCTCTCAGCTGGCTGGAAGGAAATTAAAGTAAATGTGTAGCTGGCAGCCGGATTTCCATTTCCGGCCCAGAATGCAATTTCTTGGACACAACAATGGAAGCAGAAATCTCTTCAAATTAACTAAATATTTACAAAAGCAATGAAATTGTCTGTCTGGGGTTTTTTTTCGGCAACGAGTTGCAGTGGCAGCAAATTAATTTAACATAAAATTAAATGAAACGGAATGAAATGCAAGGCAAGCTGCTGCAGGTCCTACTCGGCTTCCGTCGGGTCCAAGGACAGGACTAAGAGCAAAGTTTTGCTCGCTGGTTCCTTGGCTTTTTGGTCCGCTTTTTTTTTTTATCTTGTCTCTTTGTCGTCGCCCCCAAATGAATTTAATTATTTAGGTCAAAAGACGGGGCAATGTCGTGCCAGTCGCCAGGACAATGCCACTTTTCCATGCCTTCTTCTCCTCCTCTTTTATTTTTTTCTTTTTTGCATTAGCGCAAAAAGTGAGGGAATTGAGTTTATTATGGGGCAAGGTTATCACTCGATGGGGGTTCCCCCGATTTCTTCCCCCACTTCCCGAACTTCTCTCTTTATTTTCCTATTCACTCAGCACGTTTCTGCGGGGCAAACTTTTGGTATTTTTTTGTTTCTGCTTTCCATTCCCTTATTTGCTTTACTTTTCGCAAGTAATTCCGCCTAGCGCCTAATTCTCGGCTACAAATTTTCCGCAGTCTTTTCATGTTGCTCTCTGGAACATTTTCACTAGAGAAAGTTAAACAAAGCAGCTGGCCTGCCTGCCTGCCTGCCTGCTGCAACGGCTCCCAATGTTTCCATCATCCACGAGCCGGGTTGGTATCGGGATACGTCTTTTCCAGCTCGAAAATTACGCCATTCAAAAATTTGCCTTACGTGTTGTACTCGAGTTTTTCCGTCCGTGGGTTTTGTTTTATTTTTTGTTCCATTTCCAAGGGTTAAGCATTTCGCTTGGACCATTTAATTGAATATCCTAATGGAAAATGGGGTTAAAGGCCACATAAATAGAGGTTAAGGTAGTTCTTAGAGTCTACGAGAATTCAAAGAAATTAAAAAAAATATTTTATGAAACCTAAAAGAGCCAGGAAATTCTAATTTTTCACTTTAAAAACTGTTTCCTGGTAATGTTTTATTTAGAAAGTGACAAAAATCTTATAATTGCAGCAATAAGATCTCTGAAAATATAAAAACACATATTAAAGTATTTTAAAGTTTGTGTTTAAACCATTTTAATTTGTGTAAATATTCTTTGAAGAATTTTGGCGCCTCCCACAAGGGAGGGTATACCTAGACCAATAGGACTTTCCCTAAGAGCCTCTAACATTTTTTTGCTCCAGCCTATCCCAGAACTTTTGTTTACTTTCTCTCACCCCCGCTTTTTGGAACCTATTTTTTCTGTGTTTTGTTGTTGCGCGTCAAGTAAATAAATAAAAGCAAAAGTTTTTGGCCCCGACTGTTACTTTTAGCCGGCTCTACTGCCATTTTCCCTCGCAATTTTCCTCCCGCTGAGCAAATAGAGGCGAGAGAGGGACCAGCGGGAAATGCCAACACTAATGACATCGTTTGTGGGATCTCTCCTCTCGCTTTTCTCTCCCAAAAATCTCCATATGAGTGTTTGTGTGTGTGTGTGCCGGGAAAAACTTTGTCAATAATTTTGCTGCCTATTTAAAGCAGCCTCCCAGAGCAGCTCCTTTTTTCTCTGTTGTTGTTTACCATTAAAATTCCAACCAGACAATTTACAAAAATTTGTGTTGTTTAAATAGCGAGGGAACTTTTTTTTCATCTTGTTGTTGCTGCCCCCAGCCTTTTAAATTAATTTGGGGCAGCTTTGATTGCGTCTGTTTTTCTCTCGACTCCACACAGAGGTGAGGATGCCGAAATTGTTTATGCCTGGAACATGTGGAAGCCCATAAAATTAGTTTCTAGAAAGCAGAAAAAAATCGAAAAAAGCTCCCATTGATTTGCCACAAATTGTGTGCCATAAAAATAAACTGAAAACTGAAAAGCTGGACAGAGGCGGTGCTGGAAGGGGGGGGCGTCGCCTTCTCCTTTGGACTCTGCCCTCTAATTTTGTGTGTTGTGTTTGTTCATTTGTATCTCGCCGCTGCACAGATACATCTGTTTGTTTACACGTTCATTTGCAGTTCGGTAGTCTCTAGTCTCTAGTCTAGTTTATCAATATGTTTTTCAGCCCCCGGGGGAAATGGGGGAAATATTCGGGAGCTCCATAAAACTCATGCTTCATGCGATGCTGTGCGATGCGGCGGCATTTATTAAATCTTTTACTTGATTTTTCTCAACAAATTTCCTCTCTCTCCCTCTTTTGCCCTGGCTTTGGTGTTTTTGACCAAACATTTGCTTTGGTCGGCACAATTTGATTCCATTTTATGGCCAGCCATTGTCAGTTGTATATATATATATATATAAATATATGTATCTCTGTGCTGCTGTATCTGTATCTGGTATCTGCATGTGTGTGGCCAATAAAATTTTTAGTACAATAAACATTTGTCCGTTTATCAGTTGGTTTTGCTCTCTTATTGCCTTTTGTGTTCTCCTTTTTGCACATTTAATTTGAGAGAAAATCGGGGAGGGAGAGACCAAAAAATTCCTAGAGATTTTCCTTGGAAAATGACACAGAAACCTGAAATAACAAAAGCCTTAAAATGATTTTTATTTTGCCTGGAAAATGTACGTATTTCTGTATCTTTATATCTCTAGTATATGGCCCTTGCCTTTGCTTTGATCCGCGTTCGTGATCACTTTAAAGTGGAAACACTCTTGGATAACTCATGAGCGTATTTTGTTTTTATGCTTTTGCTTTTTCAGGCACGTTTTTGAGTTTTTGAGTGTGTTTTATGGTTCGTACGGATATCTGTTCGGGGTTTGGGGCACGTTCCGATGGCTGAGATCCATTTGCGCATTTAGAGATACAAGTGTAGTGAGAGTACCTTTTAATGGCTAATAATAATGAATTTTTGCAATGGGTTATTAGCCTGTTTTCTAGTGAAAAGTGATCAATATATGCAATAACTATTAGTAGACTTCCTTTAGAGAAAAATCTCCAACTAAAAAACACTTCTTTTTATGGAGAACTTCACCATGTATATTCACAGCTTCTGGGTAACAGCTCCTCCTCTTTTCCTCAGTTTCCTCGGAAACTTGGACTCTTATCTCCAAAACTGGTTTCAAGCTGTTCAATTAAATGATTTTCTTGTTAGCCGACTTAATGTGGCTGCTAAATACTGTCCACCAACTGGGACCAGGGATGAGGTTTCTGGTGAGGAGTGCAGAGAGGAGCGCAGGCGGTTGTTTATTTGTCTCCGTTGAATATGTCTTCCTGTAATTTATGAGCAGTAGCTAGCCAGAGCTAGTTTCCTTTGCTATTTGCTATTCTAGTTTTCTGTGTGTGTTTTCTTTTATTTTTCTTCTATTTTTTCCCATCTCCTCGGCTGAGCCTGGGCCGCAGTTGTTTTAGTTTATGCGCTCAATTTAGTAACTAGTTAGCCAGAAATGGTAGAAATGGCAGAAATGGTACTGCTGGTCACTCTGCTCCACACACACCACACATACAAGGCCCGAAAACCACTCACAATCGGGGACGAGGGGGAAAACCAAACAAGAAACTAATAAAAAGCCAAGGCAG
This sequence comes from Drosophila tani, assembly GCA_008042535.1. Taxonomy (NCBI): domain Eukaryota; kingdom Metazoa; phylum Arthropoda; class Insecta; order Diptera; family Drosophilidae; genus Drosophila; species Drosophila tani. The sequence continues at coordinate 18,660 of VNJO01006922.1, read as the reverse complement.
AAACCACAAGAGCTCATAGCTCAAATGCGCTGACAGCAGGCACGAGTTATGCGTACGTATCTCCACTCCAACTCCAAGTTCAAGGAGTGTGGGGAATATCGAGGAGGGAGGAGGAACTATGCGGAGCTTTTCCAACTAAATGCTATAAAAATTCTTGACTTAATAGCAAAACAAGACAGGGAACAAGCGTATCTAAGCGAGTGTGTGTCGAGAGTGTGTTTGCACAGAGAGATACAGATGAGGTGGGTTTAATAAGATTTTAAAAAGGGAAAATAAAGAAATTAATTAATAAAACAAATTAAATAACAGGGATTGGAATATTAAAATGAGTTTTTACAGCTGAAAAATACTTCAAAAACTCACTTTTATAATCACTTAAACTTAAAAAAAGCATGAAAGATGTAAGTAAAATATTCTCTGAAAAAACTAAAGGCCTAACAAATTTTTTAAAACATACAGATATATTTAATTAAAAATTTTAACAAATTTAGTCCTAAAATGTTGGCCACAACTATTATTTCAACCGCAGCTGTGTGTGTCTCTGATGGAGAAGAACCCGTGTAGGGCCACTAAAGAAAACTAACAAGTTACAAAAGCAAACCATCTGGCCAGCGATGGCAAAGATGGCAGAGAGTGGCTAGAATGGAAGAGCAGAAGGAGAACCAGCTGGAGAAGCTGCAGAAAGCAGTTGGAGGAGCTCATGCTGGATCCACATCCATATGTAGCAGCTTGGAAACAAGAAAAACTTGAAAGGCCAAGAAAAACATTTAGTAGATGATGAAAATCATGGCAACATCAACTTGAAGATGCCACACAACTGAGGAAACCGAAGGAGCGATATTAGGAGAAGGGGGACCCTGTGATTGGCACTGAAAACCTCTCTCGATGGGTCAATAGCATTTTAAGACCGCGCTTAAGCGCTAATTGTTTTGGTTAGCAAAGCCTTAGGTGGCATAATATATAAACTTAATTTAAGAGAACTTTTCCACAAGTCAAGTGACCTTTAAAGTCACTTTCCAAACTTGAATTGTGGCCCTAATTGTATAAACTCTTCTCTACTTGCTGCCCCTCTCAAATTTATGGCATCGGCTGAAGGAGGAGAATTTGTGTATCTTTTTAAACTTAACATTCATTAGTTACGAATAGAAAAGGCCCAAGGAGGAGCAGCCAAAGAAATGGAGAGGAGGAGCAGGATAAGTCTTAGTCGCCTTATCATTTATCTTGGACCTCGGGCCAAATGTTTTCTGGCCTGCCAATTTCGCGTGTCTTGAATGAATGGATTGGCGGTGGCCTCAGGGGCGGGGTCGGGGTTTGGGAAATAGGGAAAATTGGGGAAGGACGGACGGACGAGTTGTTCATTCGGTTTTTCGTTTTGGTTTGGTTTTGCGCTTGTTGGTCATATCAAATCGCTTTTGCTTTTGCTTCTTTTTGCCTTTGCCTTGCTGCCATGCCTTGCCTTGCCTTGCCGCCTTGGCTTTTGTGGCCTGTGGCTCAGCGCGTGCCTTCCTCAATTTTCCCGCCGCGTTTTTCAACCGCTTTTCCGACCGCGCCCCCGCCTCCCGCTCCCCGTAGTCCACACACATCAAAATTGGATTTGGCCAAGTTAAGCAACGGCCATTGAGGGAGTTAAAGCTCTGTCGATTATTTTTAATGGATTTGCTGCCGCATTCTCTCTTGCTTTTTTATTTATTTTTTTCCTTTCCTAACCACTTGGTAATTAAAATTAAAATTAATATGAGCTGGCTCTAATTTTATTGCTCTTGTGATAGTTAAAGTTTATGCGATATTTTGCAATTAAAAAGTTAAAAGCTAAGAGCAAAAAAATTGATGAAAAAAGATTGTTTAAAGTTAAATTTATAATAAAGCGATGCTTTTAAGCTTAGCTTCACCTTAACAACCCTCTTAATATTTAAGTACAAATCCCTAGACTTAAAAAAATTCCCTTATAAAGCCCCTTAAAAGAATTAGGACCAGTTAGCCTTATATAACTAATTGCTGAAGGAGCAGATCCCTCGATAAATTGCATTAGAAGACCTTGTCGCCCTGTGAAAATTCCAAATTAAATTTAGCTTACTTTCCTCATTCCTCGGGATTAGCCATATAAATTGCTGTACATGCCCAGTGAGAGATCTAAACTAAATTTTTTAATTTTTTTTCTGCCTGAGCCACCGACAGTTGAAGGAGAGGTTTCTTCTGCCTCCTTCTTTTTTTTACCCTCAACTTGGACTTTTTTCTGTTGCTTAGCCAAGGGTCCTTTGTGTTTGTTAATAGTATTTTCCAAGTGAATGGTTGGGGACTGAATGTTTCAGTACTTCAGGGACGCAGAAACCTGGCAACAATTTGGCAATTGATTGGAAAAATATTTCTAACACGATTTTCAGGGGTTGCCTGCCTGCCTCCTTTTTTCTTCGCTTTTTTCTGGGCTGTACTTGGAGGATCCTGTAAACTAATTCAATTATTTGCGTACATAATTTAAGGACCGTGTACGAAAGCGTTGAGCAAGAAATTTATATGCAAAACACGCATAAAATTGCTTCTCTCTCTCTTCTCCTTTTGCCTTTCCGTGGTTTCACTTGATTATTTATGAACACGAAGCGCTGGCTATATGGAAATAATTGAAGGAACTCCACTTGACTGCCACTCTGTTGCCGGGGGTCCATTTTAAAGTAATCAAGGGAAATGAAAGGCCTATTTTCAGGTCACTACCCCACAGCCCCACCTGCTCCTCCTTGGTTACGGAACAGGAATGCAGTGCAGAAAGTTCAGATTCAGTTCCATGGCCCAAATGTGTAAAACATGTTCGCAAAGTGACAATTAAGCCAATTTGAAGCCATTTAGCGGGCAACAGGAACGCAAACAAAACAAAGAGGCAGTGGCAACAATTGTGTTGTGGCGCAAGCCCGCAACCGAAACCGAAACTATACTCGCTAGTATATTATATATATAGAGAGAACAGTGTACAGAACGGAACAAAATGGAACAGAAGCGGGTCTTGATTTCTAACCAAACAATGCTTTAATGGTTGCCGGTCGCCGCGGCGAACAAAGCCAGACAATCAAAAGTAATTACACGCACATAAACACGCAAAAGACGCGAGTCCGAGGCTGAGACTTGAGCTTCGGTTCAAGTAGCACTTGGAGAAATATTTTTAAAACTATATAACATATTTATAAGAAATTTTTAATGAATTTAGAGTTTATTTACACTAAAAGGGCACCCACTAAGTCATGTTTTATAGCAAAGAAACCACAAGTAATTCGGAATACTTCTTCAAAACATTTTTGTCTGGCAAATCTTCCTAAATAAAATCTGTAATATATTATAAGCAAGTCTTAAAATATTATTTGTCCCTCTCTGAAACATCTAGAGTTCTCCTAATAATTTTATTTATATCAACTCCTTAACCTGAACCATTTTAATATCATATATTTAAAGAGTTAAGTTTACAACATAATTTAAGAATTTTCTCTGTAAAAGCCGAGACACCTGAACCCGCTCAGACTCTACAGACCTTTCATAAAAGGTAGACCCGGCCAGAGAATCACGCAATTTACTATAATTTGCAGGAGGAGGAGATTGCGCAAGGCTGAGACGGGTCCAAGACCGTGGGTCGCCTGCTCCAGTTTCTCGAGATTGCGGCGAGTAAAGTTCTTGAGACGACTGCCCTGCCCCCATCCATGCTCCTCTTTTTGCTCTTTTTCCTCATCCTCCTCCTCGGCTGTCAATGGTCGGCGAGTGCGAGTTTATGAGCAAAGTCATTAGGCAGCTGGCGACACTTATCCAGGGGGCAGTTAATTACAAAGTGGTTGCGGTGGAGAAGACTCCAAGATTCAGAGAGATCCCGAGAAGGGTAACAGACATAATTTCACGCCATTTGCGGTGCATAAGAGGCCACTAATGTTGGACTATGACTTGCAGTCTTTTAGCTCCGCCAACTTGGACTGTAACTCCCGGATAGATTCGTGGCGGAGTGTGCTGGGGCGGAGTTTTACAAAAAAGAGGCACAAGGTAAAGGGAAAATGTGGCGGGAAATTACCTGATGACAAAACGTAAACGCCTGCAGCAGGAGCAGTAGTCCTCGTATGTGTGGAATGTGGTTTTTATGAGGGACACAAACAATGGTTTAATTATAGGAGACTTTCTAAAAAAGTGGAGTGTGTAGAAGTGTTAAACCCTTTAGTTAATTTAATTGAAGTAAATAATGCCATTGAAGTCGAGATAACATTAAGGAAGGTCATGGTACTTCTTACAATGAAATAATATTACAATCTTAAAGGAAAATACATAGAATTCAATGGAAAATTACTTTTAGAACCTTTTACCATTGAATATTAATTAATTTATCAGTTATTCAACATTTATTCAACCATTAAAACCACCTTTTCCCCAGATATCTCATTACCCCATCGAGTAAACCCTTTGAACAAGACTCTTACTTATCTCAACTGCAAATTATGGCCACAAAACTGAACTCCCCTTTTTGGAGACTGCTAATGACCCTGGGCGGGATTTTGGCCTGGGCCGACCTTCAGACACTTCATTAGTTAAATTAATAATTGACAAATTTCGTGTCTAATCAGAGACAGCGTGCTAGCCCGGGCAGCGAGACTAATCATGACCAGCTCTCGTTTTCCCCCTGATTAATTCAATTAGAAGTTTGGATTATGCCGCCTGATTATGCCAAAAATGCTGCGTGTTTATTAATTTTCATGCCCGCTCGGTGGTTTGCTTTGATTCTCTGATTTGGCCTCTGTGACTTGACTAATTTTCGCTGCTTTTCTTTTTTTTCCCCATCCAGATTATCCGCGCGTTGAGGTCGGACCGGAGAATCCTTTGCGGGTGGAACGTGACCGGACTGCCAAGCTGGAGTGTAACGTGGATGCCAAGCCCAAGGTGCCCAATGTGCGTTGGAATCGCAATGGGCGCTTCATCAGCTCCTCCCTGGTCCACACGATCCACAGGGTGAGTGTCCAGGATGCCGGAAAGTACACCTGCATAGCGGACAATGGCCTGGGCAAGACGGGTGAGCAAGAGCTCATCCTGGACATCCTGTATCCGCCCACAGTGGTGATTGAGTCCAAGACAAGGGAGGCCGAGGAGGGCGACACCGTGACCATTCGCTGCAATGTGACGGCCAATCCCTCGCCGGTGACCATCGAGTGGCTGAAGGAGAATTCCCCCGATTTCCGCCACAGCGGAGATCTCCTCACCCTGAACGCCGTGCGGGCCGAGCATGCCGGGAACTACATCTGCCGGGCGGTCAACATCATGCAGAGCCAGGGAATGGAGCGCAGCGAACGCGTGGGCAACTCCACGGTGGCCCTGCTGGTCCGCCATCGTCCCGGGCAGGCGTACATTACGCCCAACAGGCCGGTGGTTCATGTGGGCAACGGTGTGACCCTGACCTGTGCTGCCAATCCCCCCGGATGGCCGGTGCCCCAGTACCGTTGGTTCCGCGACATGGACGGTGAGTTCTCGAGCACCCAAAAGATCCTGGCCCAGGGTCCCCAGTACTCCATACCCAAGGCTCACCTGGGCAACGAGGGAAAGTACCATTGCCATGCCGTGAACGAGCTGGGCATCGGCATGATGGCCACCATTGTCCTGGAGATCCACCAGCCACCACAGTTCCTGGCCAAGCTGCAGCAGCACATGACGCGGCGGGTGGCGGACACGGACTACACGGTGACGTGCAGTGCCAAGGGCAAGCCGGCGCCGAGTGTCAAGTGGCTGAAGGACGGCATGGAGATCCTGCCCGAGGAGAACCTTTACGAGGTGCAAACCAATCCCGATCAGGGCCTGAATGGCATGGTCACGGTTCAGAGTCAGCTCAAGTTCAGAGGAAAAGCCAGGCCCAATGGCAACGCCTTGGTTCCCGGAGATCGTGGCCTCTACACGTGTCTGTATCAGAATGAAGTCAACTCGGCCAACTCTTCGATGCAGCTGAGGATCGAGCATGAGCCCATTGTCCTGCATCAGTACAACAAGGTGGCCTTCGATATCCGGGAGACGGCCGAGGTGGTGTGCAAGGTTCAGGCGTATCCCAAGCCCGAGTTCCAGTGGCAGTTCGGCAACAATCCCTCCCCGCTGACCATGTCCTCGGACGGTCACTACGAGATCAGCACCACCACGGACAACAATGATATCTACACTTCCGTCCTTAAGATCAACTCGCTGACGCACTCGGACTACGGTGAGTACACCTGCCGGGTGGCCAACACCCTGGACACCATTCGGGCTCCGATCAGACTGCAGCAGAAGGGACCGCCGGAGAAGCCCACCAATCTGCGGGCCACCGATGTCGGCCACAACTACGTCTCCCTCAGCTGGGATCCCGGCTTTGACGGAGGACTGAGCAAGACCAAGTTCTTTGTCAGCTATCGCCGTGTGGCCATGCCTAGGGAGGAGCAACTGATCCCTGACTGCGCCAACTTGGCCAACTCGAACTCGGATTGGGTAGAAGTCGACTGCCAGCGGGACATTCCCTGCAAGGTTACCTCCTTAGAGCAGCATCAAAGTTATGCCTTCAAGGTGAAGGCTCTAAATCCCAAGAGCAATTCTCCGTACTCCAGCGAGATCCTGGTCACCACCAAGGTCAGCAGGATCCCACCGCCACTGCAGGTGACCTATGAGCCGAGTACTCGCACTCTGGGCATCGATGTGGGTGCCACCTGCCTGTCCCTGGTGGCTATTGTGGAGAGCATGGTCAATGCGGATACCCCGATGCCCGCCTGGGAAGTGGTGGATACCATGGAGAATCTCCAGCTCTCCGGCAATGGACCCACGCACAAAGAGAAGGTGATTGAGCGATTGAATGGTGCCAGGAGAATCGGAGGAGGACGTGCCCTGGGGCATACCATCAGCGACGATGAGGATAACCATGGTCTGAACAGTCTGGCTCTCGAGGATGATAGTCCTGTTGTCCGAGTGAAACTGTGTCTGAGGACGAACCAGGAGCACTGCGGCGATTACACGGATGCTGAGAGTAAGTAGAACAATTTTTTTTAAAAAAATATTATTTCCTTTAAAGAAGTTTTTATTGAGTTAGAATTTTAGCTTAAAAAAGAAAGTGTAACATTTTCCAAGTGTATTTGAAGAACAAAGAAATAAGCAAAGCAATGTGGGTGAAGGATGTGTGGGATGGTGGCAAACTTTCCTGCGATGCTGATGATTTCCATTATATGCAAAGCCATTACGAGCAATTGCACCACTTGAATGGCCGGCAGCCGGCAGCCGGCGGACAATCAATCACTCATCCAGGCAGCCAGCGCGGTCTTCTCTTCCTCCTTCTCGGTCATCGCCTTGCCACCCTTATTCCTCGAAACGAACAGCGAACCATCTATCCAAGCAACCGACCATTCAACCCACAATCCATCCAACCATCCAACCATTCATCCATCCACTTCAGCTCCTTGCAATGCATTTTTCATGCCTTCATTTCATCCCGCTCTTAGCGGTTGTTACAGAGCCAAAAAAGAAATACAAAAATTAAGAGTTTAATGCCAAGATAATATTTAATAAGAAAGCAATGAAGAATAGTTTGGATTACTATTATTTGAAGATAAGAAATCGTTACAATTATGCAAATATTAGTTTACAATAAAGATTAAAGTCTTGAACTTGAGAGGAGAAAAGTATTCTAATAGAAAATATTATTTCTTGAAAAATTTCATTAAAATATTTTTATTAAAATCTTCCCTAGAACTCTTTAGAATTTTCTACTTGAAAGATATACCCCTATTTCCCCCAGTGAACTCATTCCTTCCTCTCTTTCTTCCCCCGACAGTTGGTCGTCCCTATATAGCGGAGGCTAGTGCCCTGGCCACGCCCACTCTGATTGCGATAATCGTGTCCTGCATCGTGTTCGCCCTCTTCGCCGGCCTGATCCTGATGTTCTGTCGCTGCAAGCGCAATCAGTCCAAGAAGAGCGCCGCCGCCAAGGATTACGAGATGGACTCCGTCCGACCCTCGATAGTGGCCGCCCAGCAAAATCAGGCACCGCCACCATACTATCCCGCCTCCGGGCTGGACAACAAGGCCCTGGAGCACTCGATGGATCTCGCACTGAGCATGGAGGAGCAGAAGACGGCGCTGTATGCGACGCAGAATGGTTACAGCTATCATCCCGGCAGCGGTGTGGTGGGCGGCGGAGGCGTTGGCGGTGGCGGCGTTGGCGTTGGAGTCGGTGGCAGCGTGGTCAGCGGCATGGGCGTTGGCAGCGTGGTCGGTGTGGGCGGCATTGGTAGCAGCTGCATGGGAGTCAATGGAATCCCAGGACTTACGGCACACACGATGCCAGGAAATGAATGTAAGTGCAATCAGAAATGTTTTTTTATTTATTTATATATTTTAAGTGAAGGGTTTGAAGCGAAAAAAAGGGAAGAAAAGTAGGTGAAAAGGGGTTAAGGATTGATTTTATGAAATTAGGATTGCAAGGAAATTTAAATTAAAGGAACGATTTACTAATATTTTAAATATATATATGAAAATAAGTTCAAAATAAATTATATAAAATTAACATCGATAGAAATGGGAGGTGAACCCCTAAAGTAAAACAGTAATCCGTGCTTGTAGATACTTATTAGCTTCAGAAGTAAATGTTTTATTAATTTAAAAATAGTATTTTCCATTTATTTCCTATTTTTAAAACCTAGACTTTGATATTTCTATCAGTAAATCCCTTTTTTCACCAAACCTTCCGAGCTCCAAGTGTGGTTTCCACGAAAAGGTACCAACAAAGGTTTAAAAATAGAGAAAAAACTAAAAGATCCCAAAAGCAAAGTGAGAAATACTTCCGGCTGGGACATGTCCTCGCGGTTGTCCCTTTTTTTTGTACCAACTTTGGAAAGGGGCACAACACCTCCACTCCTATACGGTTGCGGTGATTTTTCATTGTCCACCAAGAACCAAGAACACACTTACAGCCACACAAATACGTACACTTCCGTACACACAAAATGAAATCCGTGCTGACGTTTAAGGGGAAAAATTCCAGGGGCAAGGAGAAGGAGCTGGAAGGTTTTCTCAAAATTATGTGTGTGTGAGTGTGTGGGGAAAAGTGCAAAATGGAGTTGAGTGCAAATCGATGATGGTGGCGCGCTACGCTACGCACCTGCGAGGGAAAAAAGTAAAGGGAAAAGCACTTTCCACTTCCGTTGTAAATTTGTTGAAACAGCAATTTTTTTCTAAACGTTTTGTTACGTTTTTTTTCCGCTGCTGTTGTTTGTTGGCGGCGGGTCTGTGTAGCATTTTGTAATATACTTTCCATTTTCAATTGTTGGTGGCTGTCGCGCACGTTCATTCATCCTGGGGTCCTTTACGGTCCTCCATCTTTTCCCTGTGTTCCGACCGGGGGGCTTTCCCTGCGTCAAAAGCGTAAAACTGGACTCGGTGAAGGTCTGTAAAGGGAATCCTCCCCTGCTTTTCGCCACTCCCGTGGCGGTTTCACACAATTCGCCATACAATTCATTATTAATTGTTGTTCTGGTTTTCGTTTATTTTTTTCTGCCCACTCACCCACCCAGCAACACACACTTTTCTTTATGGAAAAGCGCTTGTCCTGTGAGCAACAAAAAGAAGGAAGAGAAAGCGGGTTTAACCTTTCACATACTAAGGCAAGGGAAGCAAGGGGAAAGTAATGATGTGCAAATTAAAAATTCCTTTTTTAACCACAAAGATAGAAAAACCAGAAAACAAAACCCATTCTGGACATTGTAAAATTTAATTTTGTTTTAAATTAGTTAAGCCTCAAAATGGGCAGCAATTTGGATTTCTCCCCCTTCCGCTGGCCAATTTCGAGTTTGAATTGTTTTTCTGCGAGAAGGCCAATTAAAATTTTAAGGCGCTTAGTCGTCGTCTGCCAAGAGGACGGACTCAATGGGGCATTAGGGGGTTAAAACCAATGTGTAGGAGGTTGAGATTGGTTGAGTGCTGCTGCTGGTGCAGAGGGGCAAACATTGCCACTTAATTGCATTTAAAAACGATTGTAAGGAAGGTGGCCAAGATGGAGGCAGTGGGAGTTGCAGTTACAGAGCTAATTTGCCAAGTGAAAGTGGCATGAATAATAAAGGGTTGCAGTCCGCACAAAGTTGGGAAAATGCGAAGGAGAAGGGGAAATGGCAACGCAGAGAGGAAACTCCCTTTTGTCCCCCATCCCTGCTCCGTTTTGTTGTGAACGCTAATTGCCGCTTAAGGAGCAGGGCAGCCACACGGCTCCATACCATTCCAAAATGTCCTTTGGCAGATGCTAGCCAAACCGCAGGGCCTCTAAGTTTTTGGGCACTGCGGGAAATGGTCTTTTACAGGGATTTTTCACAACAAAATATGCCTTTATATTTTAAAATTAAAAATAATACATATTTCCTTGAGAATTTGGCTTATTAAAATTTCTAAAATTAATTAAAAAATTATTTTTAATATCTTAGAAGCTCCAAGTATATTTCTTCCTGTGCAAAAACCCTTTCCTTGCACTCTCTGTCTGCGACTGAGAGTTCTGCTGGCTCATTGTTTTAGTTGCCTGCACTCTTCGGGCTCGTTAACGGCCACCCAACCCTTTGCCATTTCCCATTGCCCCCCTTATAGCCACGATTGCTTTCGACCTAGGCCAAAAACCTAATGAACTTTGCATGTAAACCGGCGACGACAATAAAAACAATCAAGCGAAGAGCGAAAGTGCAGCAGCCAACGCAAGGAGGCGTTGCTGGGAAAAGGGACAGGAAAATTAGGAAAATTACACTGGCTAACAAAAGCCTTTTAGGGAAATACAATTAAAATATGCTAAGGAATAAATAAGGTACTAAGAGCAGAACTTTTATGAATTGAAAGGAGGGGAGATGTTTAATTTAATTTAAAATAAGCGGAAAGTCAGCTATTACCAAAATTAACTTATAAATATTTTTGCTTTCCATAAATGTATCTCGAAAACCAAACAAATTCCATATTAAACCCCAACATATGGACTTTAAACTCAACGAACCTAAAGATATTTAGTGCAGACTGCCGTGAAAGTTTTTTGCACTCTCCTAACCGCAAGATCAGGAGTCAGGGTCCTCCGCGAGTCTGAGTCTGAGTCTGGGGGTAAAGGATACGCCCACGGCTAGACGACGACGACATGTCCCTGCGAATAAATGCACGGCGGCAAGAACAAAAGCAGCTGCTGGCATTTAGAAAACCAAATAAATGCAAACAAATGTCGTAGTCGTCGCATACACAGAAGAGCCAACGAACCATCGAAAATAGAGAGGAGAAAAACTACAAAAATAAATACAACAAAAGACCAAAAATAACTGGAAGAGAAAAAAAGCAAAACAGAAGGAATCTCGCGCTTGGCAAATTTATGCGCTAAATAAATAAAGCCATGAACCCGCGCGCGCGTCGGGCCAACAAATGTCTGCCATGTTCAACTCTGGGGCCAGGTTTAGTTGGGTTTTGGTTTGGTTTGGCTTGGCCAGATGGGGGTGTGTGTGTTTTCTATGGGATTCTGGGTGCTGCTCTGCTCAGTTCTGTTTAGTTCTGGGCTTAAAATGCACCCGGCGCGCTCTGCTGCTGCTGCTGGCCCCGCAAAGCAAATAGCCGCAAAATAGTTTTACACGCCCCAAAAACGCAACCAAAAAAGGGTTACGATGGGGTGGGAATATATGTACAAGGGGTGCAAGCTTGGACACTTGAAAAATATTTATTTTAATGTTTAAACATTTTTGGAATTATGGTTTGGAAGAAATAAAATGTTTGCATTAAATTTAAGGATTTTGAGAGCCTCTTCCAACCTTTAAACAACAAACAAAAACCAAGTATCGTTAAGATAAAAATAAACGTTCAAATATTTATTATTTTTTTAATTACTCAATATTATACTTTTTATTATAAATTAAAGCATTAAATTCAAGTATTTCTCTTATCAAAAAATATTTCTTAAGCCGAATATTTACATACAATTCCCAAAAAACATCCAAGAAAAATTTCCCCAAGTGCCCTATCTCCCATAGAGTTTTAGGCCAGCTTTTACTCTTTGTTCCACTCAATCTCCTGGTTTTTTGTCAGTAATTTCCCCTCTCGAACATGCTTGTCTTGTATTCACAGTTGTGAGCGGGCGGAAAGCGAAAGGGAAAGGGGCTAACAAGGGGTTAAAGGGGCCAGCAGCTGGTGCTGCTATCATCACCAGCCTTGGCACAGCTGACTGGGCGGCTGAGTGACTGACCCAACCAACCGGCCAACTGACCTCACCCAAACCGAGCGAATCCCAGCCAAACCAAGCCAAACCAAACTGAACCAAACCCGACCCCGACCGCACACAAACAACATTCCGAAGACACAATCTATGAGTTCCAATTTGCCGCTGCTGCTGGCTTTTGTTTTTTTTTTTTTCCTGATTTTTTTTTTTGCAGCTTGGCCAAACTAATTGGCTTAAATCTAAACACAGTTGGCATAGAAAAAAGCAGTGAAAACGGTGCAAGGTGCGATGGGAAATTCTAGGAGAAACTAAAGAGAAATGGGAAAACCCCTTAAATGATTATGAAAAGCGTCAGGAAAATACCCTTGACCTGCTGGCGGACTCCTCTCAACTTGCTTTTCTTAAGCCCAAGAAGTAGAAATTCTGTCATGCTCAGCTGATCAGGAACAACACGTTGAATTCCCGGCGAGAGTTGGGCCCCAAACAAAGTTATTTTACTTTCGCCCAGGCTTTTCATTCATTACCCCGAAAAAAAAAAAAAAAATCTGAAAAACTGAAGCTGCTACAACAACTTTTTGGGGGCGAAAGGGCGAAGCTCACACACACACAAAAGAAGCTGACGGGAAGGGAGGTTGCAAAATTGCAACACGGCAAGTGCAGGAACTTTGCCACTTTCCCCGCTTTTCCACCGAAATACTACGGCCCTTGTTGTGTGCCTGCTACATTTAAGCGCATTTAGGGCAAATGCCAAGCAGCAGCAGGAGCTGGAGGAGCAGCCTCCGACTTCCGACTCGCCGGCTCTCTCCAACTCTGCGTCTCCGAGTCTCGTCGCTAATTAAAAGTGCAACAAGGCTGGGAGCAGGGAGCATCAGGAGTGCCACCTAAAAGGTCATGGAGAGGGAGGAGGAATAAACACAGGGAGAATGTCAGAAAGGAACCAGAAATCATGGGGTCTTTATTTAATAATATTAAACTAAAAGGTTTGGCTACCAAAAAAAGTTCAGAAAGATTGCTAATAAACAATTTAAAGGCATATTTTCTTAGTACTGCTGTATCAGTTTTTTAGGGTAGATTTCTTTTACCTTTTAATAGATAAATTTTTATTTGGAGAAGACATTTTGTCTGTGCTTATATTTATATTAAATTACATATGTATTAAATATGTATTTTGGCGATTTTTTTTTTATATTATTATTCTCTATTATATTAAATTACTAAAACCCTTGAATGATACTTTAATATGAAAAAATATATAACAAGATATAGAAAGGGCAAGAGAAGTTTAAAATTATATTGTAAATGGATATATGTATATCCCATTTAATTATATAAATCTATGAAATCCCTTAATATTTCCCTCTGTGTAGTGTAAGAAACCCAGATAAGGAGCGAGCTGGTGCCATTAACACCCTAAAAAGCCCCCTGAACACACTAAAAACTGGGCTCGAGAGTTCAGCTGAGATGAGTTCCATCCCGTTCCGTTCCGTTCAGCGCAGTTCAGTTCAGTTCAGTTGAGTTTAGTTGGAACGGAGAAGGAGTAAGCTGGAGAGGGATCCAAGCCAAGTAACTGGGAGCTAAAGTGAGGAGGAGGCACAAGTTGTGCTACCCATTTGCACTTCCTTAACCCTCTGGTGGCGGTGCCGGTGCCAGTGCAGGGTCCTGCCCCCGGCCTGCCTGCTATTTAGTTAACCGTTAATGGCATTTGAAACTGTTTTTATTGTGCGTCTGCCGCTGCCGCTGTAGTTGCTGCACAAAAATGTTGCATAATTGTAAGCGCTTCCGGTTGAAAAGTTTGTCGAGTGAATTAGAGGGAAAACTTTCCACCAGCCAAGCACTTTTACATGAAAAGATTTTCCCAGCACAAACTGCTCGGCTCTCAAGTGGCGAATGGGGAGCCAGGAGCGAAGTGGAGAGCGGGTTTAATAAGCTCTTTTTGGGGGGAGGGCAGGGAAAAAGCGCGGAAAACTGAAGGCGTGACTGGGGCCGACGAGAACTATGCCGCAAACTGTTGTTATTATTTGCTCAAATCAATGCACAAAACTTTGACAAACTTTAATTGCTAAAAATAAAAATACAAAAAATACAAATAGGAAGTAAAAATAAGAATAAAGCCTAGGCAAAATTGCTTCTTTCCTCCAGACAATGGAAATGCATTAAAATTTTCATCATCAACGAGGGAGGAGGAGGCGGTGGCGACGGGAGAATTTTGTTATTTCGGTCAAATATTTTTGGCAAAAACTTGAGCAATCAAAAGTTGCCGTCGACAAAAGATTTGATGCTTATCAAATTGAAAAGTTTCTCCCTCATCCTCCCCATATTTTGTTGCAATTGGCAAATGTATTAAAATAACAAAAATGGAAGCGAAAAACGCGGAAGATCGTGGAGCGACGTTGCGGCATAAAATTACTCAAGCAAATATGCAAATTGGCATTGAGCAAATAAAAACAAATACGGGAAAGAAGCAAACTTGGTCTGGTCGCATGAAATGTAAATGAAGTTAATATTATTACTGTTTTAGTTTTATGGCTAATCATAAAAATTATCACGCCCACCCAAAACGAGGCATAAAAGGAGCACCGAGGCTAGCCGAAGACGAGAAGCACGCGAATAGTAGCGAAAACTGGCCATAAAACCCCGGTGGCCCTACACGCCAGGGTTAAGGATGTGGGCTATATATGGTATAAAATATATGTGAATATATTGGCATATAGATTCCCCGAACCACTCCCTATTTTAGACCGTCAGGAATGCGGCTCAATCTGTGGAAATTCACTAAAATCGAACATTTTTATTGCATACTTTTTGGCTGCGTGACACAAAATGTTGCCACAAAGATAGGGCACCGTACAAAATTTTTAGGGGAGTTTAGGGAGTAATAAATGGCAGAGAAAACGTTTTTAAAATAAATACTTAATATATTTAATATATTATTTAGAGAGTTCTGTAAATATAATTAAAATTATATTAAGAATTATCTTCAAAATAATGTATAAATTATAGAAAAGAATAATAGCTCTTAAATATAATTAAAAAGGAATAGAAAATCCTTTCAGCATTGTCAAATCCCCCCAAATTGCTCAACATTATATATTTGGGCACATTTTTTTCGGGAGCTACCCGTTTTTTGTTTTCCTCTTTTTGGGACACAACTCAAAATTCAAAAAGTTTGTGTTCGCCGGCAAGCGTGCGTTTAATATTTATGAGTGATTTATCACGATATAAAAATAATAATAAATGCGTCCAGGCAGCAGGCACGCACCGCCAGGCCAGGCAGAGAGAACAATGAATGAGAATGGCAAAGGCGGAGGCGGCGAAGGAGCTCGCTCGAGTGGGAAAATAGGAGCACCAGCTGCTCCTCATCAAAAGCGAGCCGAAGGACACAAGCTTCTCCTGCCTTTTGCCTCCTGCCCCTCATAAAAATTTGTCAAATCGGAGAAAGAGGTGTAAGGGAGGGTATTTCAGTGCTTCAAGGGTTTACGACGTTCGGATAGATTTTAAGTGGCGCACGCGGCGTATGCGCAATGTGATGAACTATTAATTACGCCTTGTCTGCGAACCGAGTCGAAGCCCGCTCGCTTCCTCCTTTAGGCAGTTAATAAATTCATTTTATGCCTCTGTCATTTTTATGTGTTAATCAATAAAAATCCCAGCCCAAAAGTTGGCCCCCAAAAGCAGAGAACTTCAACTTGGTTTTTGATTTTTTTTTGTGGAGCCGAGAAACTTTGGCTTAATTTTAATTAAATTTTATTTTACTGCCAAACGAGCGAAAGTTTTACTTGGCCAAAAGCCAAATAGTCAATGTTTAACATGTGTACGATGGAGGCTCAGCTACTAGAGTCGCAGGGGATGACAATAATATAATTAAATTAAATATAGTATATTTTGAGGCAGAGAAAAGTTTAAGAAGCAAAAATAAAATTGTAAGTGCTTTTAAAGTTTGCTTAATTAAAAAGAACTTAACATTTAGTACTATAAATATTTATTTAAGACTTAGCTATAAATAAACAAAAATGGTTGTTTAAATTTTGCACCCTTTTTAAAGACTTTCCCAAAGAGATTTATACTATTTATACCTTTCCTTCGCGGATAGTATGCCAACATGTATTCCTTTTTTTTTAATATCCAAAAAATACTCATTCATCATTTCTGTTTTTTCCGCTTTTCAACTCCATTTCCAGGGGTCAACATGGGCTACATGGAGAACAACTATTCCAACTCGAACAACGGCGGCAGTGTCAACTCACAGGACTCGCTGTGGCAGGTGAAGATGTCGGCCGCGGCGGTGGGCAATCAGCAGGGAATGGTCCAGGCCCCACTGAACCAGTATGTGGAGCAGCAGCCCAACTACGGCTACGATCCGTTGACCCATGGCGGTTACGGGGCGGTGGATGACTATGCCCCCTATCCGCATCTCACGGCCACACCCAGCCAGGTGGGCGATGAGTACCACAATTTGCGCAACAGCCAGAATCCGTCCCGGCAGGACTACTGCAGCGATCCCTATGCCTCCGTGCAGAAGCCCAAGAAGCGAGTCGATCAGCATTTAGGTGAGCAATCCAAAGAGAGAACTAGTTATAGTTATAGGATATATTTTTAGGAGAGTGTGAATGTGGAAAGGTAGAGGGAAAAGAGAAGAGAAATCTATTATATATAGTTTAAAAAGGAAAAGGGAAGGAACTGATGAAGCTGAACATGAGTTAATGGGTTAAAAAATAGTTTAAAATGTAAAGGAAACAAATTACTAATTTGGAGTAGAAAAAAAAAACTTTGTTCAATGTTTTCAATTTACAAGTTGATAAAAAAATTGTTTCCTAAGTAAAATAAGAGAATAACCGAAGGAGAACCCAAGTTACTCTACAACCAATAATTTCCTGATTTAAACATCTATTAGTAATCACTTTAAAAGGAATACATCTCCTTCAAATCATCGTTAAGCTCCCAAACATGTAAATACTTTGTAAAAGAAACTCCCTCGTTCGAATTATAAGAAAACTTATTAGTGGAAAATTTCGCTCATTCATCAGCCGGTCCTAAGTGAAACAAGCAGCTAAAGTGAATAAATTCCGATGGAATAAAGCTAGAAAATAAATTCTCGCCAAGATGTTCCTCGGCGTGTACGAAGGGCAAACTCTAGAAAATTACGCATAGATTGCGAAGAGATTTGTTAGAGCAACTTTTGCCTCATTTTGATTGATAAACTTTGTAGGGCGCAAAGGCATAGCCAGCGCCGCCGACCCAAAGTTTCTATTTTCTGACACATTAAGCTGCTATCATGGAGTCGAGCGAGAGGAAGAGGACAAGGAAAAAGAGTAAGGTCCTGGCGCTTGGCTTCTTCCAGCTTTACTCCGAGTTTGGCCTATGTCAAAAACTGGGAACTGGGGCGAAAGAAAGTGAGAAAGAAACAGAAAAAGGGCAAAAACATTTCTGTTGGAATTTTGGGCTTTGGCTCGCTTTCTCAGTTATGACAAGTTAAGCACTGAAATCTAAAATGTTTTGCGCCCTTTTCCATGCTAATTATAAGCACTGGCCCCGGGGTCAGAGGTCGCCACCAGAGAGGCTGGGACATGTCGCAAATAAATAATATTATTCCATATACACATCGCCAATATGCTGTTCGAACAACATTTTTGGCTCCGGCTTAAAGTCTTTGCCCCCGACGCACTGTGGGCGAAATGGCCGATCTAGCTCCATTTAATTCAATTTTAAAAGCGTTGATTGGCGCCAAAGCTTGATCTCTATCGATTACAAATAGCCCAGTGAGCTTATTATCATTATCTATTGTGAATGATATACTCCAGCTGATCAGCTGTGAGCTTTCAAACACAACATATGTTGCAGCAGGTGCAGCACTGAGTTTTACCGTTCGTTTTTTGTGCTTTGCCAAAATAGCTTTAAATTTTGCATTTTTGTAAATATTGGGAAGAAAAGTGTATTTGTTTAAAGCTTAAGGTGTGTATTAACTAAAAAAATGTTTGTTTGTGACCTGTGCCGTTGCCGTTGTAGAAAAATATTAACATCAAGTTGCCCCTACCACTAGTTCGTTGAAAATCGCCAAAGTACGACTTTCATGGACTGCAACTTTTGAGATTCGCGGGGATTCGCTCTAGAATATTTGTTTAAAATTACTATGATGTCTTGTGATTGTAAAATGTCCAAAATCATCTGCAGCCACCTGCAACTTTACAAGATATTGTCTTTTGTAGGAACAATGTCGGTGCCCAGGCGAACCCTTTACGAGCTATGGCGGGACGAACCCTTGCCAACACAAAAATTTTCTGTTGTCGAAAACTATATATTAGCTCAGGAAATTAATATTAAATTGTTTGAAAAGGATGAAGGTATTCAAAAAGCGAAAAAAATTAGGAATTTCGTTTCTAAATTGGCTGAGAAATGGAAATCGAGCCACAGATGCCACACAAAATTTGAAGACAGTAACAAAGACTGGTTAGACGGACATCTGCTACTTTTTGACACACAAAATAAAAGTGGTA